>BHFT01038382.1:0-20119 GCA_004320025.1 Laticauda laticaudata | reverse complement strand
TTTTATTTTTCTTATAAGTATCTATCTCATGTATTCAAAACTATATTTATTCTTATACCCGTATCTTGTAAGCGATTAACAAATCAAATAAATACTAAATGATCATTCCACCAAGGGCCCACATAGTTCAGAAAATTCTTGATAACCACATTGGTCTACTTTTGGGATAATTACCTCCACCAAGGCAGACCTTGTTTCTGCCCCCTCTCCACAATGGACCTCCGGGCCCAGTGTGACACAAACCATCCTGCTTACCTGGAAAGGACGAAGATGTTCCAAGATGGTGTCTAATATTTCTCTCTCGTCCATCAAGTCCAAGGCTTCTTCGACGGGTCTGCCTCTTAGCGGCTTCTTGCTCTCCCAACATTTTTGGAAGCAATCGTCGGAGAGTTCTGAGAAGAGACAGAGTGAGATGGATGGGCAATTTGACGGGACAAGCCTTCTCAAAGCGAAGGGAGAAAAGTGGTGTGTGACCAGGCTGAGCCTATGGGAGGGGTCAAACATGTCATAAGTCTTGAGCATGATCCTCATGTTCTTCCACAACCACCTTGAGGAGGAACCCTGAACTCCAGTGCAGTCAATATATAAAACATCATATAAAATTAGCCTTTAAATATTAAGATTAATTTAGAATAACCTTTTGTTTAAATAGGAAAATTAAAACATTGTGAAATTGCAAAGCAATAAAAATTCCAGGTCCATCTTTGAATAGGTTAGAGCTTGATTGGTCACTGAAGGTCTTCTAGTCCAACCCCTGTTTGAACAGGAGACCCTGTACTATCCATCTATTTTTCTATCTATCTATGGAAAAGGTATTTTTTATTGCTTTGAAATTCCACAATGTTATATTCTTATAATTTATATACTCACTTTGAAAAGGGCCAAGAGAGAGGGGCCTTCCTCACCTCTGAGGGTAAGAGAGAAGACGCTCTTCCCAACCCCACCAGTCACAATTCTTTGACTGATGAGTCTGCACCATAATTTCCCTGCCTGATGAAGGAAAGCTACAGAATTTGGGTTTGGCTAGTCTGGAGAAAAGATGGACTGTGGACAGGGGGACACTTGATAGCAGTCTTCCAGTATTTGAGGGGCTGCCACAAAGAGGAGGGGTCCACTTACTTTCCAAAGCACCAGAGGGCAGGAAGAGAAACAACCCATGGAAACTAATCAAGGAGAGATGCAACCTTGAATGAAGGATAAACTTCCTAACAGTGAGGACAACCAACCAGTGGAATGGCTTGTCTTCACAAGTCGTGGGTTCTCCATCATTGGAGCCTTTTGAGAAGAGTCTGAACAATCACTTGGCTGATATGGTACACGATCTCCTGCTTAAGCAGGGGGCTGGACTAGAAGACTTCCAAGGTCCCTTCTGGCTCTGTTCTAATTGATTGATAGTGTGGGATGGGCTGATGTGATAGGACAAGGCTGGTTCCATAGGTACCCACCCCTGTAGCATGTATACCTGGATAAAAAGGCAGGACGGTGTCTGGAGAACATTTTGTTGCCTGGGCTACGTTGCTCGTCTGAGCCCTTTCCCTCTCGTGCGCCCTTGGCAAGGGAGTGGGCTCTTTCAGCGCTTGCTTGATCTCCACCTGAGGAGCCTTCGGAGGGGTCTTGGAAGTTGTTCTCTGTGCCAAATCAGGAGGCACCAGTGCTGGAGGCTGAACCTTCTTCGTGACCTCCATCGGAGCTGGGGAAATCACAAGAGAAGGCAGGACCTGCGAGGCTTGCTGAGCGGCTGAGGAACTGGAAGGGTGGGATCCAGAGAAGTGGGCTTCCTGGTTGTCTGACCTTTGTGGGTCATTATTATTGTTCTGTGGATTGGACTGTCCATTGCTGTCCTTCTTCTTTAGGAATGGCAGCTTGTTCAGCATAGGACTCATCCTGCCGTGAAGAGTGAGTGACCTCTAGAACTGAAAGGAGATCCTATCAATAAAGGAGAATGTTTGGAACTCCAGGTTGAAATGAGGGGTGATTGGTACTCCTGTCTGTCTGTCTGTCTGTCTGTCTGTCTGTCTGTCTGTCTGTCTGTCTGTCTGTCTGTCTGTCTGTCTCTGTCTCTATCTATCTGTCTATCTATCTATCTATCTATCTATCTATCTATCTATCTATCTATCTATCTATCATCTGTCTATCTCTTATCTATTTATCACATGTTCTTCCTGGGTCAACTTAGAAAGCTCAGACTGCCCAAGGAGTTGCTGATCCAGTTCCCTAGTGGAATTATTGAATCTGTCATCTGCACCTCTATAATTGGTTTAGAACAGCAACCAAACTAAAAGTCCACTGAAGAGAGAGGATGACAAAGAAGTAACAAGCAACAGAGAGAAAGCAGACCTGCTCAACTCATTCTTTCCATCAGTCTTCACGCAAATAGAAACTATAGCCCAAACTACCAAAAAACATAACTGTAAAAGACAGACTAGAAATAAAGGTTAAAGTCAGTAAAAAAAAATGAACACCTGTGTGATATTGAGAAATATAAATCATCAGGACCTGATGGATTACGTCCCAGAGTTTTTAAGTAGCTGCAGATGTTATCTTCAAACCACTGCACCATATCTTTCAAAAATCTTGGAACCTCAGAAACTACCAGAGGATTGAAAAAGAAATGATGTGGTCCCCATCTCCCAAAAAGGAAAACAAAAAAATCAGACCCAGGAAACTACAGACCAATCAATACCTGGGAAGATACTCCCCATCAATACCTGGGAAGATACTGGAAAAGATAATAAAAAAAGATCTACCAACATCTAGAAACCAATAAAGTTATAGCTAGAAGCCAGAATGGGTTTGTTAAAAACAGATCAGACCAAACCAATCTTATTTCATTCTCCAACCTAGTGACTACATTGGTAGACCACCAAAATGCTGCGGACATGGTTTACTTAGACTTCAGCAAGGCATTTGACAAAGTAGACCACAACCTACTTCTTGGTAAGCTAGAAACAAGTGGGATAAATAGCATCACCACCAGATGGATTTGTAACTGGTTGACAAACTGTACTCAACGAGTCGCCCTACATGAAGGGGAAATAAGCAGCGAGGTACCACAAGATTCCACCTTAGACCCAGTACTCTTCATAAATGACATAGATGAGGGAATAGAAGAGGAACTTACCAAATTTGCAGATGATACTAAGGTGACACAAATAGCCAACACCCTATATGTTGGCTATTCTGGCTAGCATAGGCTCAAGATCCAGATGGATCTTGACAGACTTTAACTGATCCTATCTAACAAAATGAAATTCAATGTAGAGAAAAGTAAAGTCCCACACTTAGGCAAGAAAAACCAAAAAGCATACAAAAAGAATGAGTGAAACTGGATTCATACCAGTAACTGGAAGAGGGATCTTGGAGACTTAGTGGATAGCCATTTAAATATGAGCCAGGAGTTTGTGGCAGCAGCCAATGCAACCCTAAACTGCATTAACAGAGGGATACAATTAAGATCATGTGAGATATTACTACCACTCTATAAAAGCTTAGTAAGGCCACACTTGGAAATCTGTATCAAGTTTTTGTTGAGACTTGACAAAGAATGCAGAGAAGAGCAACCAGGATTATTATTGGACTGGAGACTAAAACATATGAAGAACAGTTGCAGGGACTGGACATGTCTATTCTACTCTACTCTATTCTATTCTTATTTATTATTCTATTCTATCCCATCCCATCCCATCCCATTCGGCAGAATCAAGGTGCAGTCTTACCTGATATTCTAATATTTCAAACTTTGCAAGCATCTACATATTGGCAAAAAAAATCAGAAAATAAAATACAGGCTGAATAGTCAAGACTTTGTTGAGGATCCAAACTCTGTCAAGGACCTTGGAGTACTCATCTCTAATGATCTAAGTGCTAGAGCTCACTGTAACCACATAGCCAAAAAAGACCTTAAGAGTTGTTAACCTAATATTACGTAGCTTTTTCTCCAGTAATATCAAACTACTAATGAGAGATACAAAACATTTGCTAGACCAATATTACAATACAGCTCATCAGTCTGGAACCCACATTATGTATCTGATATTAACACAGTTGAGAAAGTCCAGAAATATTTCACAAGAAGAGTTCTCCGATCCTCTACTCGTTGCAGAAGACCTTATGCCACCAGACTTGAAATTCTAGACCTAGAAAATCTAGAACTACGCTGCCTTTGGTCCAATCTAAGTATAGTATATAAAATCATACATTGCAATGTCCTACCTGTCAATTAATACCTCAGCTTCAGCCATAACAATACAAGAGCACACAATAGATACAAACTCAAGGTAAACTGCACCAAACTTGATTGCAGGAAATATGACTTCAGCAACAGAGTGGTCAATGTCTGGAATACTCTACCTGATTCAATAGTTTCTTCCCCAAACCCCAAAAACATTAACCTTAGACTGTCTACTATTGACCTCACCTGTTTCCTAAGAGGTTTGTAGGGGGCATGCATAAGCGCATCAACATACCTACCATCCCTGTCCTTTTGTTTCTTTTATTTTTTTTTATTTTTTTATTTTTCTTATATATATCCATGTATTCATAACTATGTTTTACTTATACCTATTATTTTGTAAGCAATTGACAAATAAATAAATAAATAAAATAAAATAAAATCTACTCTTTGCTCATTGGATTTCCACGCTCATAAAAAAGAACCTCCTCTCCTCTCCTTCACTCTACTCTGTTCTGCTCTGATCCACTCCACTCCACTCTACTCCATTCTCGTATGCTATTCTCCACTCCACTCTCCTCTCTTCTACTCCACTCCACTCTATTCTGCTCCGTTCTCCTCCACTCCACTCCACTCTCACTGCACTCTATTCTCCTCTGCTCTCCTACGCTACACTATGCCCCGCTCTACACAACAAACGTAACTCTCCACAACTCTCCTCTCCTCAGTTTTGCCTTATATCTCTGCCCCAGGGGCCATGACATCACAGCATTGTTTATGTTCTGGGTCTTCAAACTTGACAGTTTTAAGACTTGTGGACTTCAACTCCAAGAATTCCATCTCCAGTCATGTTAGCTCAAGAATTCTGGGAGTTGAAGTACACAAGTCTTAAACTTGCCAAGTTTGAAGACCCTTGGTTTATGTTTTCATAGGGGATAGCTGATGTCACATCCCAAGGGGTCTCTTACTTCCCAAGATAATGGAGATGGGATATGAAGGGTCTCCTTGATACACCCCTTGATAACATTCATGATATCATGGGGATCAAAGCCAGGGGTCTCCTATTGAGCTTGTTTTTAATTTATCGTCACATCATGTCATATTATAAATTATATTATATCAAATTTAAAATAGTCCCTTTGAATAATTTAAACAATACAAAAGACAAACAGAGGCAGATGCAAGCATTTGATATTGACTCATCAGTACCTACATAAATTAAATTAATTAATTAAACCTATAGCGTATGCAGGAAAGCAACCAATGGCAAGCCTTCCCCCTATGAGAGGTATAGATTTTTTATTTTATTTTATTTCGTTTGTCAATTGCTTAGAAGATAATAGGTATAAGTAAAAACATAGTTATGAATACATGGATGCATATAAGAAACATAAAAGAAACAATAGGACAGGGACATTAGGCACGTTGGTGCACTTATGCTCGCCCCTTACAGACCTCTTAGGAAAGGGGTGAGGTCAATAGTAGACAGTCTAAGGTTAAAGTTTAAAGAAATGACATAAAGCCATTTCTGCAACCACAAGGGGGGCTTCAAAAGGTTAATGCCAACTGCCTTAGCAAACTGCAGGAAACGAGAGTTCCGATGGCTAGTAGAACTTTAAATGCCAGAATTTTGATCCACCTGGTGACCAGTAGATAATAACTGTCTTGATGAAGAAGGCATTTTATGGCCATGATTTGCTTGGTGACTCGACGCTTAAACATCTTAATTTGGGGGGCTGTACCTGCTGACAGGCAAAGACTTACCATTAAATCAGTGAAAGACTTGGACTGAGAGGAAAAGCTAAAGTTACAGGCTTGCCTTGACTGCAATAACTGGAATGTTTTGAAGATACCTCTGAAGTCTTGGATGAACTCACAGATACTTTAACATCATGTGTCAGTTTTTGTAAAGACCTAGTGTGCCGAAAAGAAACCTGAAGAAATTACAGTGGACAATAAAACCTTGGTTCACAGCTCAATTTAAGCAGTTATGTCGTACCAAAGAGGAAGCCTACAGAAAAGATGATAGAATGCTGTACAATCAGGCCAGAAACATATTACAAGGGAGATCAGAGCAGCAAAAAGAAGCTACTCTGAAAAGCCAAGGAATTCAGTTCTCAACAAATGAACAGCAAATATGGAAAACTCTTAAAAATATCACAGTTACAGCCAAACCTCTTCCATGCTGAAGGAATCCACAACTGGCAGATGACCTGCACGTGTTTTACTGTAGGTTTGAGAGAAAAACGACTGCCACCATCTTCACAATCCCCATCTCAGACACACCAACTACAACCAAGCCTTCTACAACCTATCCCATCCCATTGGGCCCACCACCTCTGGGGAATTACAGAGATGAGCTTGCAAGGTCTATTTCACAGACAACAGCCAGGAAAAGCACCAGGCCTCAGATAAATCTTGTGTTCCCCATCTTCACCTGCACCTTTAATAAATCACTAGAGATGTGCTATCAAGACCAATCTAGATTTCGTCTCAATACGGAGAGTGATTGGGGATTTTTCTTTCTCCAGTAGGGTGTTGGTTTCTTCTACATTTTCTAGACTGGCACATGCTTTGGTGAAGCTGAAGAAAGTGGCAAACCTTCATTCTCCCTCACTCATCTGGAACCTCTCCGCTCTCTAGTGGGGCTCAAGGATCATCTGCAAGCCTCCACATGTTCCATATTCACCACAACACCACTGCGGCTGAACTATTTCTAAGGAATTTTCGACCAAGTTCGGACTTGTGCAGGCCATCTTGATGGGAGGGAAAGAGCAAAAGAGAAAAAATTTGCCAACGTTTTGTCTGACTTACATGAGTAAAGTACTTCTGCAGGTGGGGGATCAGGCTGACTGCCTTATAGCATAGGTATGGACATCCAGCTGCTCAAACAGGTCTGAAGTGTCCTCAGTGCTTCCTTGGCTACATTTCCTAGGTTGTTGGCTGGCTGCAGGGATCATAGGTAATAAAAGTGGTCGCAAAACCTTAGCCTGGATGAAGCAGGGAGAGAAAAGAGCCATTAAACAGGGTCTGGAGTTCTCTGAGTCTAGCAGAGGTCATGACAGAGAAGCCACAGACAATGGAATCCCAGGTTGAAAGGGAACAGGAGATCTTTCCAGTCCAACCTGCTGCTCAAGCAGGAGACTTCTCACTCCTGATAGAGCGAACCTACACCATGTGTGCCAGATCTGCCATTGCAGAGCCCTCTCAGTGGGCATGCCGCAAAAAAACAGGCTAATTTTTTCAGGCATTCAGGCCGTTTTGAACCTTTTTCTGGTGCATTCCAGGCTGATTCCAGAACATTTTTGGGTCTCTGAGCAATTTCAGGCTTTTGGGGGGCTGTTTTCCAAGCCATTTTCTAGACCATTTTTGGGGCTTCTGGGTTCGTTTGGGGGGGGGGGGCCTGATTTTCCAAGCTGTTTTCCCAATCCATTTTGGGGCCTTTCTTCTGGGCCGTTTTCGGCCTTTTGGGGGGGCTGACTTCCAAGCTGTTTTCCAGTCCATTTTGGAGCCTCTTTCTGGTGCCATTTTCAAGCCTTTTGGGGGGCTGTTTTTCCAAGCCATTTTCCACACCATTTTGGGCCTTTCTTCTGGGCCATTTTCAAGCCTTTTGGGCGGCTTGTTTTCCAAGCCGCTTTTCAGACCATTTTGTGGCCTTCTTTCTGGACTGTTTTCAGGACTTTTGCGGGGGCTTTTTCCAAGCTGTTTTCAAGTCCATTTTGGGGGCTTTTCTGGGCCGTTTTCAGCCTTTGTTTTCCAAGTCTTTTTCTGGACCATTTTGGGCCTTCTGGATCATTTTCAGGCCTTTTGACCATTTTCCAGGCCGTTTTCTGGACCATTTTGGGCCCTTCTTCTGGGTAATTTTCAGGCCATTGTTTGGGGCTGTTTTCCAGGCCATTTCCAGACCATTTTCGCCTTCATTTTTCTGGATGAAGCAGGGAGAGAATGAGCAATTAATTCTGGTAATCACTAAAAAAGAAGTGCAGATCTATTTCACAGATTAAAGCCAGGAAAAGCACCAGGGCCAGACAAGATGATGCCTTCTTCTTAAAAATTGTGCTGACCAATTGGCCCCATCTTCATCCGAATCTTTAATAAATCACTAGAAATGTGCTATGTTACTTCTTGCCTTCAAATGCCTTCTACTATCATCCCATTGCCAAGAAACCCTTCATCAAGGAATTGAATAACTCAGACCAGTTGCTCTAAACATCTGTAGTTATGAAGACCTTTTGAAAGGCTGTGCTGGCCCACCTGAAAGTCATCACAGATCCACTGTTAGACTCCTTTCAATTGCCTACTGACCAAATAGATTGACAGATGGATGCTGTTCAATATGACTCTGACATTACATCCTCCAACAAATTCTCCTAAGACCTATGCAAGGATCCTCTTTGTAACTTCAGCTCGGCATTCAAATACCATCATTCCAGATATTATTCGAACGAAACTCAATCAGCTAGCTGTATCCAACCACACTTGTAAATGGCTCATAAACTTCCCAACAGACAGGAAGCAGCAGGTGAAGCTGGGCAAAATCACATCAGATACCTGTACAATTAGCACAGGAGCCCCCACAGGGCTGTGTGCTCTCTCCACTTCTCTTCTCTCTAGATACCAATGACTGCATCTCAAATGATCCCTCTGTTAAAGTTCTGAAGTTTTGCAGGTGATACAAACAGTGATTGGTCTCATTTTGAGACAACGATGAATCTGCATGCAGATGGGAAGTTGAAACAATTGGCGCAATCAGGAACAATCTTGAACTAAATACACTCAAAACTGTAGAAATGTGGTTAGAATTTAGGAGAAACCCCTCCAAAACTACCACCTCTTACTAACTAGACAACACAATACCAACAGTAGAAACCTTCAAATTTCTAGGTTCCATCATAATCTCAAGACCTAAAATGGACACCTTAACGTCAAAAATGTCATCAAAAAAAAGCACCAAAAAGATGTTCTTTCTGTTGCCAGCTCAGAAAACTCCAAACTGCCCAAGGAGCTGCTGATCCAGTTCTACAGAGGAATTATATTGAGTCTGTCAATCTGCACCTCTATAAACTGTCTGGTTGGGCTCTGCGACCCACAGGATAGACACGACTTCAGAAGGTTAATTAGGACTGCAGAAAAAGCAATTAACTAACAACCTGCCCTTCCATTTGGGACCTGTTATACTGCACAAGTCAAAAAGAGGGCTTGAAAATATTTTACAGACCCCTCACACCTGGACATAAAACTGTTTCCAATTCCTACCCTCAGAATGATGCTATAGAGCACTGCACACCAGATCAAATTAGACACAAGTGCAATTTTTCCCCCATGCTATCACTCTGCTAACACAAACTAATTACTATATTCTCTTCATCCTTCCTAGATACCTATCTCTTTCCCACTTATGAACTATAACCACGTGCTCTGTATTCTTCACAATTTATATTGTTTTATTTCCTAATTTGGTTTGATTGGCTTAGTAATTTCATCCTATGACTATCACTTACGTGTTGTTCTTATGATTCTTGATGAATGTATTTTATTTTTTTCTTTATGCACACTGGAGAGCATATGCACCAAAGTACAAATTCCTTGTGTGTCCAATCACACCTGTCCAATAAAGAATTCTATTCTATCTATTACTCAAGGCTCTTTGGACCCATTTCGGATAGATGCTTCTTTTTTCTGTGAGCAAACACCTATCAGTTCTGCCATGTAATTGTCTCTGCAATTACAAATAAATCAGTAACACAATGAATTTTGGTGCTGATAAGTTGTCGCTTTCCTGAATGAATGGAATGAATTCTTTAACTAGCTGGTGATTAGACACACAAGGAATTTGTCTTGGTGCATATGCTCTCAGTGTACATAAAAAGAAAAGGATACATTTATCAAGAATCAAAAGAGTTTATGTACACTTAATATAGGCATGGGGTTACAAATAAGCAATCAAATCATACTAGGAAACAGTCTGACAGCTTTGGAAATCATATTCCAGGACTGCCACTTAGCCTGAGAAAGTGGGAGTGGGGTGATTTCATTGAGTAGTTCTAATAAAATAGAATTAGAATTCTTTATTGGCCAAGTGTAATTGGACACACAAACGAATTTGTCTTGCTGCAGATACTCTCAATGGACATAAAAGAAAATATACTGTAAGCACTGGACTTTTTCCCTTAACCGAAAAGAATCAAAACTTCTGAAAACTAGGTGTTTTCAAAAGGAATCCTTTATTGAAAGGGATTTTAATACTCAAACATTAGGCAAAGCAGAATCTAAGATATCCTCGGGCATAAAGTCATAGATAAAAGAAATTAAAAACCCTTCCCCTCATTCAGATGTGATTTAGTCAAACAAAGAACCAACAAGTAATTCCCCCCCACGCCTTCTCTGGGAATATATCTTAAACAGAGTTCTCAGGAGTTTTCTTCAGGGCTGGAATTTTTATGGTTCCTTCTCATCTTGTTATCTCCTTCAAGAGGTGACAAGATTTCTGGACATCGCCTCCACTTCCTCCAGTTGTATATAAATGGTGCAAGTTATACAGAATCAATATATGATCTTAATATATTCAGGTTTACATAAAATGATTACGGTTTCTGCCTGGCTTGCCGCATGGAGCGCCCCGAGCCAGTTGGCTTTGGGCTAAGCACCCCGTAGAGGTGGCGAGAGAAGGGGAGATTGCCAGCAGGGTTGAGGAGAGCCACATCTCTCCCTCCTCAGCTGGCTGAATTTCAGCCTGTGCCCAGTTCCTGTAACCATTCTTTCATGTTTTAGTCGCCAGTCCCCTATCATGCCTGTTGATCTTCTCTGCCCTCTTTCTAGAGTCTCAACATCTTTTTTATAAAGTGTATGAACAAAACTGGATGCAATACTCTAGTGTGTCTTACTAAGTGGTGAGTACTGGATGCCAGTACTCTGGTGTGGTCTTGCTTACTCTATAAGGCTTTAATTTAAGTGGTATTAGTACCTCATTAATCTTGACTGTATGCCCTCTGTTAATGCAATTTAGGATTGCATTGACTTTTTTGCTGCCTGCTGCACACTACTGGCTCATATTTAGCTGGTTGTTCACTAAGATTCCAAGTATCCCTCCTCGTACTACTATTTGGTCTGGCTTCACCCAGTCTATAAGTATACTTTTGGTTTTTTCTGCCTAAGTATAGGATTTACTTTTCTCTACATTGAATTTCATTTTGTTCTTATACTGCCCAGTATACTACCCAGACTAGTGTTCTAGTCTGTCAAGATCGATCCGGAACTTTTGAGTCTGCAGTGTACAGTTTGCCACTTAAGTTCTGAGGAGTTTTTAAAGTCCATTGGGTCATCCTATTCTGTCCTTTGATTCAATTGTTGGATGTCAGCACAAATTGATTGTCTTCTGATGTGTGGTTGGAACCCTTCGGCTGAATTACCAGGATTGCTACAAGTAATTGAATTAATGTAGAAATTTCTGTGAAAATTCATTGCTTGCCACAAGGTGGAAAATATACCCTTGAGGTTGGGTGGCAAGGTTTGGCTAGTCTTAGCAAAAGAAAGAAAAAAAAATCCCTCTTTTTTTTGTTTAGAATTTCCTGTGAAATTTTCTATTTGCCACCAGATGATGCATATGGCTGGCAGTTGAATTGGTAACCGATTAGACTGGAAGAAAGGCATTAAAAGGATACAGTAAATTCAGCAGTTGCATTGCACTGTTGTTGAATAATTTCTCCTTGCTTTTAGATTGCTTCTTAATTTGATAAAGGAAAAATCTTTCTTGACTTCGCAGTATAACAAAAGGCAAGATGCTGGCTTTGTTAAAATCACTTGCTCAATAAAGTGTCTCTCTTCAGAGGGGAAATGTTCCCCATTGCTCTGGAGACAGTCCTCACTAATGATTTAAACAACTCCCAATAAACTGGCTGGAGGACCTGTTTTACGACCTTGTTGCTTGGATAGCAGGTTGTAATGTGACTGGAGAGGCCTTCTTAGATTGCTTCCTTCGTGTTTGCAAGTAGATCAGAAAGGGAAGAAGAAGAAAAAGCAAACCCTCTCCAGCGCTGAGAAATGTAGCTCCAGTTTCTTGTTTTTTTAGATCACAAGAAGAGATTACTTTGACTCTTTTCATCTGCATTTTGAAAAGAGTTTGTAAATATGTACTGGAGGGAGACAGGGATTGATGGCGGGAATACCTCTGGTCCCTCCTTTGGCTTTTGAAAATCAGTTCTTTTTTGAACTAACCTGAGACAGAGAAACTTCTCTTGTGAAGACGGAGGGGGGAATTTTGGTCCTCTTGCTATTCACACTCTCCTTCTTGTTATGCAAACTGATCTATTGAGATAGCAGAGATGCAAACTCAGAGAGGAGTTACTTGTTTGCCCTTTGCAAAATGGGGGATTCTTAGCCCCTCCCCAACCATCCAAACAGCTTGTAAAACTTCCCTTGCAGAGAGAGAGAGAGAGAGTTCAAGCAATCTGATTAGTTATATCTCTACTGCTTGGAGACTCAGATTAACATTGTGCTTTTGACTTGGGAGTCTAGATTCAAATTTCCATCATCTTTTACTGAGGGATTGCAGGAATTCAGATCTACTTATCATTTTACTATTCATCCTTTGATTCAATTGTTGAATATAAAGACAGATAGATAACTCTACAAATTCTTCCATACAAAGTTTCTTTTATTGGATTATATTTAGGTGTCCTCAAGGTAACTCACAGTTATGTTGAGATGCATCTAATGATCCAATTCTATTTGCACAGTTGAAATCATAGTGTTAAAATATAGTGTTGAAAGGTGCCAAAATGCCTTTCCTTCGAGGCTGGGAGAGCTCCGGCGCAAGGATACAGACAACTTGCTTGAAAGCTGGATCTTTTTATTTTTCAGAAGGCGAGAGATAGCGAGAAGTCTGCATTCTGGGCTAGCCACTTTCTTATGGTTTAAGTCCCTGGTTTTTATACCCTTTTCTCCTTTTGTGTGTGAATGCTTCGTAATTTATGGTTTTTCAATCCTATCAGGGTTTCTTTATTTCCCGCGGAGGGCAAACTCCACGAGGTGCGGAAGGCGGAACTCATACAGGGGTGGTTTTGATTGCATTATTGGTTTCTTCCTAATCAGCTTTTTAGCCTTACAATGATTTTTTATATTTGTTTTGTGGTAATCTCCGTCTGTCTCTTTTGTCAATTTATGTGTCTTTTGTCTGTTTGTCTTGCTTATTTGGTATGTCCTGTGTTTCTAAGGGTCTTCTTTTCTTATTATGTCTAGTTTTCTTAATTACTTGGGCTTTTGTCTATAGGATTATTTAATACCTTTTATCTTGATTCCTTTCCTATGTAGTTTGTATTATGGTGCCTGATGTTCCCCTCTGGGGCTTTTTCCTGCTTGAGTGATACCACTGTCTTTGTGAGGTTCCCTTTCCACAATAGTAATCTTGCCCATCCCATATTTCATCCCATACTAGTGGAGGCCAAAGGAGAGAGGCTAGCACAAAGCTAGGGTCGAGCAAGAGTGAAGAAACCTCCCCCCAACCCACCAAGGGTCATTCCAATGACCAATCAGGATTACAGATGTGGCCACATGACATGAACTATATTCCCCTTCTAATGTCCATTCTTTGCATAGTTGAAATCATAGTGTAAAATGATAGTAATCTTTCCCCTATTTCATCCCATAGTAGTAGAGCCAAAGGAGAGAGGCCAGTACGAAGCTAGGGTCCAAGCAAGAGTGAAGAAACCTCCCCCAACCCACCAAGGGTCAATTCAGTGACCAATCGGGTTTACAGATGTGGCCACATGACATGAACTACATTTCCCAGGATACCTTAACTACATTTACCGTGATGCATTCTCTTCAGGGGACAGCTCCCAATTCCTAACTAACTATATCAATTCCCCTTAACTAAAACTGGCTGGACAGCACACATCTCAAGGGCTTTCCTCAGCATTTCATTCTGCATGCAACGGGGTATCAAAGAGAGCAAATGCCATGGTGGAACAATACATTAGATGCCATGTAAATTATTAACAGGAGAACTGGGCAGAACTGTTGCGATTTGCAGAAGTTGCTTACAATAATGCAGTATAAAGCAGCATAGACTTGACTCCATTCCAAATCAACACCAGCATGGAATTTGTCCCTATTCTGGAATTATCTAGGGAATCCCCAACATCCATGTCTTTAACGGAATGGATGGACTCATTAAAAAAAGATTGGGAGGATACAACAAAGCTTTGACTGAAGCTGCTGAGGAATATAAAAAGCAGACAGACAAACATAGATCCATCCAACCATCATTTAAAGTAGGGGACAAAGTGTTTTTGTCAACTAAATAACTCAAATTGAAACTTCCCAGTAGGAAGTTGGGCCCTAAATTCTTAGATCCATTCCCTGTATCAAAAATAATCAATCCAGTCATAGTCCAATTAAGTCTCCCCTGGCTATCGGGGAAAATACCTCCAGTGCTCCATAGTAGTTTATTAAAATTAGTTGTCGGGTCAAATCTAAGGCCAATACCAACAGCTCCCACCAAACCTTTGATCGTACAGGGTGAGACACATTATGAAATCAAGAAAATCCTCAATTCTAGATCGCACCAAGAGAAATTACAATATTTGGTATTATGGAACAATTATCTTTGTCAGATGCTACTTGGGTAAAAAGTTGGGATGTATATGCAGATAGATTGGTTAACCAATTCCACAGTGAATTCCTTGACAAACCAAAGGGTCCCCTGGGGGGGGGAGAGGGGGTTAAGGGCATCACATTAACCCCTGGTTGTGTTTTGTTTATTATCTTTTTTAGGAGGTGAACTTCTCAAGGGGGGACGCATGTCAGCATTGGAAGCCATATTCCACGCTGCCACATAGCCTGAGAAAGTGGGAGGGGGTGATTTCAATTGAGTAGTTCTAAGTAGACAAAATAAAAAAAAATCTTAGTTCAAGGTTTTAAAGTGTGGCACAGGATGGAAAAAGGATCTTACTCTGGGACAGAGTATGATTGGTCCATGTGATGCGATGATGGTAAAAAGGGGGTGGATTGTCATTTAAAACATTGTGGGAAGTCCGGGAAACTTTTAGTTTCGAGATTCCACAGATTGCCAGGTGCTATTCCAACAAAGGTACTTTTGAAATTATGCTTGTCTCAGAGTTACTGACTGGAATGGAGGTTTGCTGGGATGCTGACACAGTCAATATCTTAAGGATACAAGCAACAAAGTTACAGTCCTACAGTCACAAGTGGAAGGGGATGGATGAAAAGAAGGATGGGAGAATTAATAGTGATAGTATGAATGAATGAATTTCACTTTATTACGGTCTTAGACCAGCAATAGACATCACTATTTACAATATACATAAAAAATACCGACACATTATAACACATTAATAGTGGATAAAAACATCTGTTAAGAAAATACATGTTCTCAAACAGTTAGGGGCATTCCCTGGTTTATATGAGTGGGGAGCCAAAAAGTATGTGTGTAAATATAATTTTCCAAAGTTTGTTCTATCTCCAAAAATTGTCACAAATTGACAGCTATACTTCTGAAACCAATTTTTTTCTAGTAGACATTGCAGCAACACAGAATTTTGCCACTGCATGTTTAATAGCTGGGTTCGAATCCTGTAAGGGGAGAATATACAATGACATATACACTCTGTGTAACTCACAGTACAACAAAACATGTCTGATATCTTCAACTTCTCCTTTACCACTCATACACACCCGTTCTGCAACTAGAGTTTTCTTATACCTGCCCTGAAGGAATGCTGATGGGAAAATATTAAATCTGGCTCTGAAGAATGGTATTCTTTGTTTTGGGAAGATCAGATCATTTAGATATCTTGCTGGTTCCCACACTCCCTGTTTTCTCTCCCTGCTGTGGCAAGCCAACCTATTTAGTTCTTCTTGGAACTTCATGCCCTTCATTCTATTGATTACTACTTGCTTTTCTTGGTCAAAGCCTAGGGACATTAAGAATACTGGTGAGAGCCCATAGGAGCCCAGCTTGTGGTCTATTGCTTGTTTCCAGGGGAGGGGTAGTTTTCAGTCAGTACTAGAAGGGGCAGTCCAGGGGTGGGTTTCTACCGGTTCTGTCCACCTGTGTAGAACCAGTAGCTCTGAAGAGCAGCAGACATAGAACCGGTCCTATGTCTGCTGATGTTTTTGCCCACCCGCCCACGTGGGCTCTTACCTGACCTTTATTTCCTGCTTTTTCAACTTCAGCTGCCGAGCGAGGCACGACTGCAGTTTAAAAAGCAGGAAAAAAGTACTTTTTCAAAGGCTGTTTCTTAGCACACAGCGCTGCTCAGGTGTCCAGGCACCAGGCTGATGATGATTTACACCTGTCAGATCCCACCCCTGGGTCAGTCCCTCTGGGAAAAAATGCATTTTTAGCCAATGAATAATCATCATCTTCCAGGCTCTTACCTGAATTTGAGGCATGCCTGTCTCAGTTCTTACCTGGGCATTTGGAGTTCCTTTGGGTGCAGCTAAGATGGTTCCCAGGAATTTGGTTTGTATAGGTTCTAGCAAGTTTGTTTGGTTTTTTGGGGGGGGCAAGGATTTCTGTTTGTGCTCCATATAGAATTTGTGCCAATGTTTTGGTCTCAAAAAGTTTTAAGACTGCAGGTACTAATTGCCCTCCACCAGTGTAAAAAAAAATATTTAATTGCATTTGATTACACCTCACTTTCAAGGTGGAATTATCATACAATTTTTGTATGAGGAAAAGGAGGTGTTTATCAATGGTAGTGTGTTTTAATTTCTCCCAGAGAGTGTTCCTGGATATTGAATCAAAGGACTGCTTAAAATCAAGGAAGGCCACAAAAAGAGAAGGTTTTTTTTTTGTTGTTCATGTATTTTTGAACCAGATGATGAAATACCAAGATATGATCCATCATAGATCTTCCTTCTCTAAAACCAGCTTGCTCATCTTTAATTACCCCCCTGGAAATTAGCCAATCCTGAAGTTTATAGTTTAGGTGTTTGGCATACAATTTACTAATAAGACGCAGAAGGCTATAATTACCTGGGACATTTCTATTACCATTTTTATAGATTGGTATGATAATTGCTAATCCCCAATCTCTTGACATATGGCCCGTTTTATCTATAAATGTAAATAGAGATGCTAAAAGTGGAGCCCACCAACTGCCATTCTTTTTAATTATTTCTGGCAGGACATTATCAGCACCTGGTGCCTTATTAGCCTTGAGGGTTCCTGTCAGGTGGTGCTCCATTCAAAACTCAAGAAAGAAATACTTAGACTCCATTAATTAGAGAAAAGATATCTTTTACTGGAGGACAAGTGGTAGCAACAAAAGAATTCTGAGTCTGAGAAAATAAGCCCATAAATCACATGTACAAAATGATGGCAGCGTTTCCACCCACAATAGTTCAATTTGTTCATCCAATAAAAAGTTGTGTATAACATCATGTGGGCATCTCCAGGTGGTGATGGGGCCTCTGTCCTTGACCTTGACATTTTTTGATAAAGAGCATAGCATAGGATAGAAGCCTAAGCAAGAAACTGCCCCCCCAACTTATACAGTTCTGTTTTGTAAAACCTCCAGCTCGCTTCCTATAACTATGTTCCCCCTCTTCCCCCCATTACTTATGACAGTTGAAAGATGCAAAGCAAAGGAAGAAAATCTTGAAGGCTAACAGTTCTGATCAACCGGGATATCTCTCCTAGTGTCACCGTGAGCTAGTAAGGAGTTTGGTCCAAACTAATTTGGCTCTCCTTAGTTACATAGTCAGGGTCTGTATAGAACCAGGGTCTGGTTTGGTTGCAGAACCAAACCAGACATTTATAGAGGTGCAGATGACAGACGCCATCATTCCTCTGTAGAACTGGATCAGTAGCTCCTTTTGGGCAGTTTGAGCTTTCTGAGTTGGCGCAGAAAGAACATTATTTGTTGTGCTTTTTTGATGATGTTTTTGATGTNAGCTTTCTGAGTTGGCGCAGAAAGAACATTATTTGTTGTGCTTTTTTGATGATGTTTTTGATGTTAGGTGTCCATTTTAGGTCATGTGATATAGTAGAATCAAGAAACTTGAAGGTCTACTGTTGATACTGTGTTGTCCAGTATAGTAAGAGGTAGTATAGGAGGGTTTCTCCTAAAATCTACCACCATTTCTACAGTTTTGAGTGTACTTAGTTCAAGATTGTTCTGATTGCACCACAAGACTAATTGTTCAAATTCCCATCTGCATGCAGATTCATCGTTGTCTAGTATTGTAAGAGGTGGTAGTATGGGAGGGTTTCTTCTAAAGTCTTCCACTATTTCTATGATTTTGAGTGTGTTCAGTTCCTGATTGTTCTGGTTACACCACAAGGCAAGTTGTTCAAACTCCTGTCTGAATGCAGATTTATCGTTGTCTCGAATAAGACCAATTAATGAGAGGCAGTGGTAGCCTCTGGGTTTGATGTACCGGAAATATGTGAAGCTCAGCTATACTGAATGTTGCTTCAATTGAGGTGTTTAAGCATTGAGTCTCTAGCAAATTATGCCCATAAAATGCCTTCTTCGGCAAGATGCGTATGTCACCAGGTGTATCCAAACTCTGTGTGTAAAGTTCTACTATGCCATTGGAACTCTTGTTTTCTGTGGTCTGCTGAGGCAGTTGCCATTAACCCTTTGAAGCTCCTCTTATGGTTGCAGAAATGACTTTATGTCAATCTATGCCTTCCTGGGCATAAGGCTTGCCATTGGTTCCTTTCCTGCATACGTTATAGGCTTCATTCATTAATGCTCTTGCTAGATCTTATATTTGAGGCTGATTTTAATTGTGTTGTTACAATGTTGTAACAACACAGTTGTGTTGTTGTAATGACTGATGAGTCAATACAAAATGCTTGCATCTATTTCTGTTTGTCTTCTGACTGTATTGTTTAAATTATTCAAAGGGACTAAGTGTTTTAATATAAGTAATGATATGATAAGATGATAAAACAAATTGAAAACAAGACAAGCTTGGCAGACTTGGCCAACCAGGGGATAATCTTGATCAGCCTTAATCTTGGTTAGGTTCTTTTGAGATCTAGCAGGTAGAGAGACACCAGGTCAAGGTTCCAAGTCATACACCCAACAGAATCAGAACTCCAAGGCAGGCATGTTTCTCAAAGCACAGATTTATTAGGCATGTCATATTGGCACACCTGGAGGAGACCCGACTCTAAACTCCCCTTGGGTTGCCTCCCCCCCAGTTAAAAATAAGGTTTTATTTCTACAGCCCATGCAATCCATCACATGGTCCAATCAGGTCACAGTCCAAAGGTCACTTGCTCTCAGATTCCATCTCCTTAGCACCTGGTGGGAAAGTCTTTCGTTCCCAGAGGAAACAAGTTTGCCCACAACTCCCCAGCTATGTGAGCCTCCCTCCTCGCATTCCCACAGTTCAACTCAGGTCTGCTGTGGCAGCCCTGAAGGTGCCAGGGAAAATGGCTACACTGCTCACAACACCATCCCATTGGACCATTCCATAAGAGAACCCTGGCCTTGCTCCCCATGATATCATGAATTATCAAGGGGGTATCAAGAGGAACCTCCATGTCCCATCCCCATTATCCTGGGAAGTAAGAGGCCCCTTGGGTCATGACATCAGCTGTCCCCATGAGAACATAAACAATGCCATGATGTCATGTCCCCTGGGGCAGATATGTAAAGGCAAAACTGAGAACAGGAGATTTGTGGAGAGTTAAGGAGTGGAGAGGAGTTTTGCATTGCGTTGTGTTGTGTTGTGTTGCGTGGAGTGTACAGTTTGGAGTGGAGGAGAGTGGAGTGGAGGAAAGGACATCACAGTGGAGTGGAGCAGAGAAGGGAACACCGGAGCGAAGTGGAGTAGAGCAGAGGAGAGGAAAGAACACTGGAGTGGAGTGGAGTGGAGTGGAGTGGAGGAGACAGACAGACAGACAGACAGACAGACAGACAGACAGACAGACAGACAGACAGACAGACAGACAGACAGACAGAC
>BHFT01038381.1:0-24070 GCA_004320025.1 Laticauda laticaudata | reverse complement strand
GTGCTTTTAAAGTCAACTACAATGACGTGGGAAAATACCTGAACAAAGCTGAATACCATTCATGTAAGTACCCGCAAAAACTTTAGAAAACACACACACATATACATATATGTGTGTGTGTGTGTGTACACACACACAGAGTGACAGGAAGGGCATCTTCTTTTAATGATCCATAATTCCTCATGGGGTGGAATCTGGGCAGCTGAATGGAACTGAGTGTTTACTGCCCAGATGCCCTTCCTGTCACCAGTGTGGAGTTTTGTTTAGCATATATACTCACAGAGAAATGTCTGCCTCTACCTAGGATCAAACTCACAGCCTTCTGATTGTGACGCAAGAACTCCACCACCTCACTCCTCAAGATTTTATATATACACACATACACACACGCAATTTTTTTTTTCGGTACAAGGTAAGTTAAAGAAAGACGACAATCCTGAGAAGTAAGAGTGTGCGGTGCATTGATGGTAACAGTGAATGCATATGATGTTCATAAGAATGTTTTCATTCTGAGAATGTTATTTTTTGTCTGGTACAAAATTCCCCACTTTTAATAAAGAATTATTCCTATTTTTTTGTTAAGCTTTCCCATTATGTTACCTGCAAGAACACTAGAAACCATTAACTCAAAGGAGATGCACAATTGGGCATTATAACTAACCTTATTTTACACTCCTATGAACTAGACTCAATCATTCTATGCCCATAATCATTATTTTTATCATCAGTCAAAACCCTACTTTCCATGTTTCTAAAGGTTTCTAAATCATTTCTGGTGATTTGTGGTCTTTCTTTTTTAGCTTACTGTATTTTTCAAGGTGGTAGTGATACAACTGCTGCTGTATTGATGTGTCTATGGAGATTTTCAGTCATTCAGGTGATAATTGTCACAAAGGTGCTTTTTTTCCAAGAGCTAACTGGACTTTCTGGTTTTTCTTTGAAGACGTTTCACTTCTCATCCGGGAAGCTTCTTCAGCTATATTGCTGTATTGATAGAATATAATATGTGAATCTCAGGGTTCAACTGTGGGGTCCTTAGTGCTCTCTGAGCTTGGTGATTTTCTTGCAGATGTTTCATGACCCAACTAGGTGACATCATCAGTGCTAGAAGGGAGTGGGGTTTGCAGAGCAAAAGAGAAGAAGGAAGAAGAGAAGAGGACTATAGGGTCCTTAGTGCTTTCTGAGCTTGGATGCTTTCTTGCAGACATTTCATTACCAGACCAGGTAACATCATCAATGCATCTGCAAGAAAACAAGCAAGCTCAGAGAATATCAAATATCCCCAAAACACTACTGCTCTTTTTTCTTAAATAACTTCTATTGCACCAAATCATCTCTCTTGCCCCCAAAGCCCTTAAAATCCAATGGGAAGAGTTTCCCCATAAGATCATATCACAAGGTTTAATTGAATGTATAGCAAGTCATAATACCCTGTTTGGTGCTATCTTCATTTCCTACCAATCTAAGTTAAAGAAAACTTCATTACCTCTTGTGAGAAATTCTCTGAACTAAACACAACAAACCCTCTGAAGTTAACTCAAAGATTCCTTTAAATAGGAGCTCTGGCAGCCCTGGCAAATAATTTTTTCTCATCACAGGCTGACAAGTCCATCTGGCCAGAAGATGAATAGTTGTCTGCAACACCTATTCATCTCCACCCCCCTGCCTTTTATCCCCAGAGCTAGGGTGGGGCTTCACTAGTAGCATTGGTTCTTCTGTTCCAAGGACCGGCCCACAGATTTCCACTGCTCTCCTCTCCTCTGCCTTCTGCACAGAATCAGGCACTGGACCCAGCTGTTCCTGCTCTTTCTCATCAGCCACCTCCAGACCTTGGGGCTGTTGACTCTCCATCTGAGGGGTGGTGGACAACCCAGGCGCTCTCTCTCTCTCTCTCTCTCTCTCTCTCTCCCTCTCTCTCTCTCTCTCTCTCTCTGTCTCTCTCTCTCTAACAACTCATTCCCTCTTCCCCCTTGGATCTCTCAGGTTGCCTTGATGCTGACCTGACTCCCACACCTCCTCCTCCTCCTCTGATTTGTGGCTGGAGGGGCTAGAGGCTGGCAGAACCATTTAAAGCTATGCTTTCCAAAGGCTTTATTCTTAAGCCAGAAATGTGTAGGAAGCAGAATAAATGAAGAAGACTGAAATCATCCCAGATGTTCCTTTCATAACCTCAAGGTATTTTCATTTATAAAAATGCAGATGTCAATTGAAAGAGAGACACCACACAAGTAGAAATCATTTACAAGGTTTGAATCATGATTGGGGGCAGACCTCTTTTCACAATAAGTAATGGTTTCTTTGTTGGCTTTCCAATACTGATAATTACTCAAGGTATTGCGATCCAAAGATAGTATTATATTAATTCATCTAATCAGGTCTTGCAATTCATCTACAGGAATCATTTTATTGAGAAGATAAAGCTCTTATTGTCAGTCATCCTAGGAAAAAAGGGGTAACCATCCTCTGATTTATCTCAGTTCACAACAAGACAACACATACATAGGTACAGAAACAGATATAGCTATGGCTGCATGTAGATAAAGAAATATGGATAGATGCTTGATGGATATTATAGCAATAGTAATAGCACTTATATTTATATACTACTTCATGGTACTTTACAGCCCTCTCTAAGCAGTTTACAGAGTCAGCATCTTGCCCCCAACAATCCAGGTCCTCAATTTACCCACCTTGGAAGGATGGAAGGCTGAGTCATCCTTGATCCTGTGAGATCCAAACTGCCAAATTGCAGGCAGCCAGCAGTCAGCAGAAGTAGTCTTCATTCTAACCACTGCACCACCATGACTTTTTACATATACAGACAGACAGACAGACATCTATATAAAAATAAGTAATTTGCTAGAGAGCTAAAGTAAAAAAAAAAAATCCTAGTGTAATCCTAATACTATTTCCATTTAAGAAATTAATGTTCAAAAAATGTTGTGAAGCCAAGGCCAAGATGAAGGAAAAATTTGCTTAGGTTACTGAAGAAGAATCAACTCAGAATGGGAAAATGAATGAATGAATGAATGAATAAACTAATGAATGATTTGCAGAGAAAACAACAGTATGATTTGAAGGAAGAAGTGAATATTTGTCAAGCTCTTTTTCCAGGTCCAATCTCAACTAATCATTCAAAAACAATGGCATGCAAACAAATGATTGCAAGAGTTACTCTGTTGTGAATTATGCATAATAGTGCATTAACAATTGTGTCAAATCTGAATGTGCAGTTACCTTTTCCCACCATAGAATTAAAAGCATGGCCATCAAAAGATAAAATTTTATGTTTAATGCCCTGGGCGTAACCTCTTCTCCCTACTCCCCCCTCCCCCACTTTCCAGCATGCTAAAATTGAGATCGTACAGTGAATCCCAACTTCACTGAGTTAAAAATCATCCTATATCTCTTAATTCTGCATTCATGTTATATTTTATTCTTGAGTTGGAAGACTTCATTATTTTCAATCATAAGCATTCCTAAACTTAGTTACTGGAAAATGAGACCTTTTAATTTTAATGGAACTCATTTCTTACTAGGCATTTGGAGGAAAATAATGAACAACAACTGACTATGAATATAAGTGCCTACAACAGCATGTGTAATAAAAGTATTTATAAACACGTACAACTACCCAGTGACACACAAAACAACAGTGTAATGGCTCAGTGAGAATAATAAGCATTTTACCACTATTCACTTCTCTCTCTTACATTCATTTTAAATTGCTTGCAGATACCCAGCTGGGCACAGAACAAGAAGAAGAAGAAGAAGAAGAAGAAGAAGAAGAAGAAGAAGAAGAAGAAGAAGAAGAAGAAGAAGAAGAAGGAGGAGGAGGGAGGAGGGAGGAGGAGGAGAGAGGGAGGAGGAGGAGGAGGAGGAGGAGGAGGAGGAGGAGGAGGAGGATTACCTTTCAGCTTGATTTATGTTTGTGGGGAAAGTGGAATAGAAGAAGTTATTTTCCCATTCTCAAAATGAGAGGACATCTTATGGAATAAAAAAACATGCAAGTAATTTTATTTTCCTTTTTTGAATGTCAAAAAGAAAAGGAATACAACTTATGGCTCATTCAAGGCAATTACCCACAATTATGATAAAAGGTGGGCATCTGTGCAGGTGCATTTTGAAACAAAACAGAACAAAAAATACCCAGGTATTTGTTGCATTCCTGTTTGCAAGCAGGCAAAATGCAGGCCAGGGAACACCTGGTCTGGAAACCAAGAAACAGAAGGCACATGGTTGGAGTTAGATTTGGGAAACAACTCCCTCCTTGCACTCCAAATTATTGTTCTATAAATGTCACAACAGTTAAATTCTGAGACTTTTTCTGAAATCAACAGGTTCTGCATGACACCAGCCCTTTTCTCTTGCTCACATCAATTTACATATTTAGAAGCATCAAGCTGTATGCAGCAACTGGGCTGGGAAATGGATCCTAAAAGTTGTCTCTCAGTTGACATTTCCAGATAGGCTTCTCATATTCAAAAGCTGCACCTCCTGATAAAACGCTCGTCACAATCTCCTTTCTTTTCTACCACATGCAGCCTTTTAAGTCGGGCCCACTGACACTGCTTGGAAAGCTGCCCAGCCATTTATTTTTAAAGAGTCTAGATCTTGCAGAAGCCATCTGTCCACCTATTAAAGTATCTACGGTAGATTTTAGTAGAGAATAATCACCACCAGGATTGTGATGGCAACTTTTCCCACCAACCTGAACAGTTTCACTCCCTNCCCCGCCACACCCAGCCCCCCCCCCCCCCCCCAAAAAAAAAAAGTCAAACTTATGGTTACCCTCACATTTTACTTAGCTTCAGTGGAACGTCATAAAGCAATTTAAAGAAATCACTAAAAGAAAGGACAAACAGAGGATTCATTCTCCTCCTTTAACTCAATCCTTCCAGATCTTCACTAATGTCCTATATTTGTATCTTAGATAGATAAACTCAGTTTAATAAACTGAGTCTGAACTGATCTCACATATGTGTGTGTATGCTTTCTTTTTTTAATAGGAATGCAGCCTTCAGTCCATAGGTGGTATTCAGCAGGTTCTGATCAGTTCTGTAGCACTGGTTGCAGAAATTTTGAGTAGTTCAGAGAACCAGCAAATATCAACTCTGACTGGTCCCACCCCCATCTATTTTTACCTATCAAGTCCCAGCTGATTGGTTGGTCTTCTTTTGTTGTCCTGCACAAGAGAACAGAGCTTGAAAGCAGGTTAGTGGGATAGGGAGGAAAGGAAATTTTGCAGTATTCTTACCCTGCCACACCCACCATGCCATGCCAACCAAGCTATACCCACAGATCCGGTAGTAATTTTTTTTGAATCCCACCACTGCTTCAGTCCTCATTTATCTTATCTTTTCCTTGCTTTTTTCTTCTTATTCCTTCATGTTAACCCTTAGTAAGACAACACCTAGAATACTTCATCCAGTTTTGGTCATCTTTTATAGAAAAGAGGTTGAGACTCTAGAAAGAGTGAAGAGAAGACCAACCAAGAGCATTAGGAGACTGGAGGCTAAAACATATGATGAACGGTTGCAGGAACTGGGCTTGGCTAGTCTAGTAAAGAGAAGGACCAGGGGATACATGATAGAGGTCTTTCAATATTTGATGGGTTGCCCCAGAGAGAAGGGGGACAAGCCATTTTCCAAAGCACCTGAAGGCCAGACAAGGAATAATGGATGAAAACTGAACATGGAGAGATTCAACCTGGAAATAAGGAGAAATTTTCTGACCGTGAGAACAATCAACCAATAGAACAGAAGTTGCCTTCGGAAGTTGTGGGAGCTTCATCTCTGGAAGCTTTCAAGAAGAGACTGGACTGCCATTTGTCAGAAATGGTGTAGTGTCTCCTGCTTGAGTGGGGGGTTTGACTAGATGACCTACAGTGTCCCTTCCAACTCTGTTAAATCTGTATCTGAGACATTATTACACTCAAATTACTATTGTTTTACGAACAATGTCAAATCCCACTCTAACTGGGTGAAGACTCAGCATGTATTTTTGCCATGAATTTTCCTTTGGCCAAACTGGATGAATTGCCTGTTGTCTTTCTGTGGGACATTATAAAAGCATTCCCTTGCATCAGTGTATATGGTTTTATCGTGCTGACTCAGCATAGTCCCTATTTTTTTTTTTATTGTTCTCTCTCTTAAGCTCAGATGACATTTATTCATCTTATGATGAATAAATTCCCTGTCCAAGAATATGATTTCTTATTATTATTACTCCTGATTGACAGTTTGTATTTTTCCTGATTGACAATTTGGGTATATCCTTCTGGGTTGCCCAGTTCTGTCTCTCAATATGCACCATTCACCTCTCCTTGCATCTGACATAAATTGCACTAATTTCATTTAAATCATGTATTCCTCCCCCTTTAAAAAACACATACCATTTTATGACATTATTACATTTCAGCTGACAGATCCTGAAAAGGTTTGTTACATACTTTTAACATATTTTAATCTGTGTTTTGATCAAAGATTTTAAAGACAGTCTATCACTACTTTGGTTTCCCAGATTTTTTTTTCCAACTGACAGGTTTGAAACAAGAAGAAAGAATCCCGAAGTGGATGAAAGAGTTGACTGGAATGGAATATAATATTCTTTGTCTTGTTCGGGATAAATTTACAACAGTAGGAGGACATCCTGTCATCAGGTAACTTCAGTTAAATAAACCTTCAAGCCATAACAGTGGGTTTCATAATTGAACTGGGAAGATAAAATCAAGGATAGAAATGAGAAGGTTTTCTCGAGAAAAGTATGAGATCCTACACTAGCTTTGAGGAACTCCCACTGAGAAAGGAAAAGATAACCATTTCATAAAACCAAGAACATCTGAAATCACTAAGGATACAACATCAAGAAAGCTTCAGTGGCAAAAAACCTGCTGACTTTAATGATTGAGTGTATCAAATGCAGCAGATGGATCAACTTGCACCAATAGCAATAATAGATGGTTTACTTTGGCCACCAATAAATCATTAAGGATATGAGCCAATGCAAAAAATCCCAATGCAATCCTAGGCTGAATTAATAGAGGGATAGAATCAAGCTCATACAAAGTGTTAGTAACACTTTTCTAAATCCTTAATAAGACTACACTTGGAATACCTGCATCCAGTTTTGGTCACCCCAATATGAAAAAAAAAAATGTTGAGACTCTGGAAAGAGGGCAGAGAAGAGCAACGAAGATGATTTTGAGACTTGGGTTTCAATTGGGTTTGTCTAGTCTAGTGAAAAGAAGGACTAGGGGAGACATGATAGCAGTATCCCAATATCTCAGGGGCTGCCACAAAGAAGACAGGGTCAAAATATTCTCCAAAGCACCAGAGGGCAGGACCAAGAAACAATAGATGGAAACCAATCAAGGAGAGAAGCAAATTGGAATTAAGGAGAAACTTCCTAATAATGAGGAAAATTAACCAGCGGAAGAGAGGTTGCCTCTGGAAGTTGTGGGTGCTCCATCACTGGAGGTTTTTAAGAAGAAATTGGACAGCCATTTGTCTGGAATGGTAGAGGGTGTCCTGCTTGAGCAGGGGTTTGGACTAGAAGACTTCCAACTCTGTTATTCTGTTAAAATCTGTGGAGTATTTTACACAACAACCTCATGAGAACTGGGTTTGTCTGGGTTCCAATATGAAGACTTTCTAATAGTGTTTAAAAGATGACCAGAGAACTAAGATAAACTTATTATTTCAAGTGCCTTGCAGAGGTGGTATTCAGCAGGTTCTGACCAATTCTGGAGAACTGGTAGCAGAAATCTTGAGTAGTTCAGAGTACTGGCAAATACTACCTCTTACTGGCCCTGTTCCCATCTATTTCTGCCTCCTGAGTCCCATTGGCTGGGTCTTTTTTCGTTGCCCTGCACAGGAGAACCAAGCTGGAAACCGGGTTAGTGGGGTGGGGAGGGAATGGGGATTTTGCAGTATCCTTGCCCCTGAAATGGTTTGGGAATGGAAATTTTATAGTATCCCTCCTCTGCCACACTTCCCAAGCCACGCCCACCAAGCCACACCATGCCCACTAAGCCATGCCCACAGAACTGGTAGTTAAAAAAAATTGAATCCCACCACTGATGCCTTGCCTAGGAAAGGAAGAAGGGTCTCTTGGCTAAAGTTAGATCAATACAGAAGAATCAAGACTTGATCTCTTTTAACAAAAACATATAAACATGTTTCCAAGACTCAAAAAAGGAATCAATGGGAATATGTGATCCAGTTTTCAGCATTGTAAGGGTAACTGTCCACGTGGGCAGCTGGGTTCTCATTTTAAATCTCACTTTATTAGAATTAATTTCAAATGAAATCAGTGGCATTTGCCAGCTCAGAGTTTTCACTGAAATTGCACTTTACTTGCAGCTAATTTGGAGTGCACCAAAAGGTTTCTTCTTGCAGCAATGTTTGAAGAATTGTGATAAGACCAAATCCTAGGTGTTGAATGTTGAACATTTATATTTCTTCTACACTTATTTCTCTTTTTTTTTTCAGTTGGTCAAAATTCCATGCTATCTCAATCCCCAGAACTAAGAAGAATGTATCATTTATTTTAGATGATGGCACCTTGGCATATTCTAATACAGTTAGCAAAAAGGTTGCCAACGAAAGAAATCTGGAGTTTCCTCAATGTTTGAATTGGTGGGAGAAATCTACAAAGGCATAATTGTTTTGAGCAGATAAGCAATTCAATGTCTGATGCTAAGGTTCAACCAAGTTTATGCAACGGCCTTTTCCTACAGTTACTTCATGAATCGTATTGGCTTCTCTCACTTTTAATGTGAAGTGAAGACATGTGTAGTGACCTCTTTTGATTCTTCTTGTAAATTTTAATAGCAGCAGGAAAAACTTTCAACATATAATATGTGCAGAATATCTTACATAAATGTCTTCCAGCTATTGGAAGCTATTAGTATCGCTCCAGTGTCTCCCTAATTCCATATCAGGACATTGATCTAATGACCTAGATCAAGAGTGTCAAATTTGCATTGTCATGGTGTCATCAATGATGGGTGTGGCCAGTGCGTGATGCATCTGGCTCGTGGGCTGCAAGTTTGACACCCCTGATATACTCATATGGTAATCTGGGATAGTAGTATAAAGTAGCAATTTTTAACCGTGTGTGTGTGTGTGTGTGTGTGTGTGTGTGTGTTCAAAACACCAGTTTTAAATAGTTTTGAAAAATAAATATTTCTTTTTCACTCTTATCTGTCATTTATCATCATTAGAAATCTTACAATCAAATAATTATGGGACAGCTTAAATATCTTGTTTGGTTCCTATTTTCTCCTGGGTTAATTGTTCTGGAAGCTTTGGAATAGGCATAACTTTGTTATTGTTAGATTCCCCTCTCTCCCTCTTGCTCCATCTGTCTCTCTCTCCATCTGTCTCTCTCCCCCTCTCTCCGTCTCTCTCTCCCTCTCTCTCTGTCTCTTCTCTGTCTTCTCTCTGTCTCCATCTCTCTCCCTCTGTGTGTGTCTCTCTCTCTCTGTCTTTTCTCTCTCTCCATCTGTCTCCCTCCCTCCCTCACCTCTCTCTCTCCATATCTCTCTGATATCACTATTTATGGACAACTCTTGCAGTTAATTTCTTTAATTTCATTTTATTGGCGATTCAAGAAACAAGCAAGATAACAATAGCAATAACAATATTGTATTTTCTGTAAGCTAGATCTGTAGAAGATGCTAACTGGATCTAATCTGGCTTTTACATTTCATTTATGGTTTTTACCCACCTCTACTCCTGTATTTTTCTTTGGTTTCAATCAGCTCAACCCGGTGAGATAAGAGGTCCTCTAAAGAATTTCAAGATTGCAAACTTGAAGATCTAAACCAAATGCAAGGCACCAGGTCAGAGCAATCAATGCTGCTTCATATCAGCAAGCCACATCCTCTAAATAAGATGGGAAGAATATAAGTACCACTTTTTGAAGAACAGAGAACTCTAATATCAGAAGATTTGTTTTTTCATTCGTTTGCTGAGTAATCTACATAATCTCTCTCTCTCTCTCTCTCTCTCTCTCTCTTTCTCTCTCTCCCTCTTTCTCTCCAGCTTCTGTATTGCTTTATTAGCTGGACTGTTTGACAAATTAGTACAATTCTCTCTGATATTGCCATAAAACCACAGGTTTAAAATCATCAGACTAATGAGACTGGAGTGAATTCTTACCCATTTCTTTTTCTTTCTTTTTTCCCCCCTTTCTTTTTCTTGGTTCTTCAAAAATAATAATAATAAGCATTTGTGTCAAACTGATTTATGTTATGCTACTTTCTTCTCTCATTAAAATCTTTGTCACCAAATCAGCTATTGCATTCTCCCACCCCCCTTAATGGTCAGGACATTCTGTGAAAGTGGGGCACCTGTGTTAAGGTATTGTGTTATTCTAGTCATTAAGAATGTAAATTGGTTGAACACTATTCTTTTCTTCTATGGTTAGAGATGGATTTAAGGTGGGTTTTTTTTCTCTTCAGCCTGGCAAGGTCAACTTGCAATGAGTACAAGACCCTACAAATTTCATTTACATAATATACATAAAAGAGGGAATCATGCAGTGACATTTGGATGAAAAGGTGCCTAATGAAAATACATAACAATGCAAAATTATCCTCTATTTAGTAGAAGTCGGGGAATACTGAGATCAAATTAAAAGGTAGCAATATCATTGTGGCTTCTATTCCGTATGATCTTAGTAAGCCATCTGGAAAACACTAAGCACAGTTCATTGATTATTGGCATGAAGGTGATCACGTGACCTATGCAGTGGGACATGCTAATGTATTTTCTGACTCTGTTTTTTTCAACATCTGTAGCTCAAGGCAGCTGTCTGTGTAATATAAAATACAGACAGCAGGGGGAATAAAATCTGGTAGCACATTTTGAAAGATGGAGCCTCGGATGTGTTTTTAGTAGTGCTAAGAAATTAGATATAGCACACTGTCATCCCAATACTACGGATATAGAAGAAAATCTTTCTCATGTGAATTGAATTAAATTTTCAGTATGTCTCCCTTCTGTCCATTTCATGCATTACACAATGCCAACCTTCCTGAATGAGTCATATGGATGTACAAATATGTCTTTTGAAACACATCTTCCAAGGATGCAGGGGAAGACCCAGAGAAATTAATGTGGTCTATCCCTACATAGTGGAAAGTACTTCTGCTATAGTCCCAAAGGTGTTTTTCCCTAGGAGGCAACTGGGCTTTCTAGTTTTTGTCTTTGAAGACGTGACCCTGAGGACATAGATAAACCTCCAAGTGGCCTCAAGGACCCTCTAAAAGGATGCAAATGACCATCTGTCTGCAAGGAGTATAAATCCTTCCATTCCCTACAACCCAGTCAGAGCTGAAGAAGCTTCTTGAATGAGAAGCGAAACATCTTCAACAAAAACCAAGAAAGTCCAGTTGCCTCCTGAAAAGACATCTTTGGGACAACCATGACCTGGATGACTGGGAACCTCTACAGACTTTTAGCTATACAATTTGGGATGAGCATTCTTGGAATGGGGTGGGAGTAGGAATCAAATTCCAGAGGGAAAAAAATGCAGATACAAGAACCAGGAGCATTTACTCAGGTGACTCTGAGGAGACAGTTAACCTCCTAGTGGCCCCAACAACCCTCTAAAAGGATGCAAATGACCAGCTGTCTGCAAGAAATACAAATCATTCCATTCTCCAACATCCAGTCAGAGCTGAAGAAGCTTCTTGGATGAAATGTAAAATGTCTTCAAAAAAAGAAAGAAAGAGAGAGAGAGAGAGAGAGAGAGAGAGAGAGAGAGAGAGAAAGAAAGAAAGAAAGAAAGAAAGAAAGAAAGAAAGAAAGAAAGAAAGAAAGAAAGAAAGAAAGAAGGAAAGAGCTTCTGGAAAAACATCTTTGGGACAACCATGACCTGGATGACTGGGAATCTCCACCGACTTTTACCACTACGATTATAGTCTATCTGAAGTCCAATCATTCAATGGGGAGTTCTGAAAGGTTGATCAAACACACCAAAATCAGAAGAATGTTAGAAGTGGATACAACATGAGAATGAAGAAGATCAGAATGTCCAAACTGAATGGAGGAAATGCCATCAAGGCAATTAACACCTGAGCAGTTCCAATCAATTGATGCAAAGGTGGAATAGTGGACTGAACTCAAGCAGAACTAATAGGAAGACCAGAAAAATTTGCCCTTCATCCACAAAGTTGACAAACTTTACTTACCAAGGAAAATAGTTGGGTGTGAAATGTTGTAAATTCACCAGTCAGTTAAGGGGGAAAAGGGGCCTCAGAAGGATATCTGAAGAACAGGGAAGAAGAGGCTAGTAAAACGAAAAGGCTTACAGTTTTAAAGGCTTACAGTTTCTTGAGTTTTAGAGAGACCAAACTGGCCTACAAGAAAAAAAATGAATAGAAAAGTACTTTATGACCAATCCATATAAAAACTAGCAGGCAAAACTACAACAGAAAGCAATGGCTTACAGAAGGAAAACTGAAGAAAGAAAGAGAGGCTGCACAAGACCAGGCCTTAAAAATAAATGCATAACAACCAGAACTGAGGAAAAAAATCAATTATATGATTTTTGTAATTACATCAATTGACCATTTTTTTTAAAAAAAGTATTGATACAATTTAGCCTTCTACTGGGTCCATTTTACAGCCATATGCATTTAAAGCTTTAAAAGAAACATTACTTTAAAAAACAGAGGTTCAAATACTTTCTAGTTAAACTCACAGAAAACCATCTCATCTTGACTTCCCGGCCAGAGTCCAATTCTGATCAGATTGGAGTTACTTTTCCATGTAGCTACAACATTTGGACCTGTGTGTATTCATACAACTCACAATAGAACAGAATAATAAAGTTGGATGGGACCTTGGAGGACTTCTATTCCAGCCCCCTGCTTAGGCAGGAAACCTTATTCCATTTCAGACAAAAGATTGGATTATCCAATCTCTTCTTACAAACTTCTAGTGTTGGAGCATTTACAACTTCTGGAGGCAAATTGTTCCACTGATTAATTGTTTTCACTGTCTGGAAATTTCTCCTTAGTTCTAGGTTGCTTCTCTCCTTGATTAGTTTCCACCCATTGCTTCTTGTCCTACTCTCAGATGCTTTGGAGAATAACTTAACTTCCTCTTCTTTGCGGCAGCCCCTAAGATATTGAAAGACTGCTATCATGTCATGCCTAGTGCTTCTTTTCATCAGACTTGTTGTTGTTAGTTGTGAAGTCATGTCTGAGCTATTGTGACTCAATGGACAACGTTCCTCCAGATCTTCCTGTCCTTTACCATCTTCTGGAATCCATTTAAGCTCATGGCTACTGCTTCAGTGACTCCATCCAGCCACTTCATTCTTTGTCATCCCCTTCTTCTATTGCCCTCAATCTTTCCCAGCATTAGACTCTTCTCCAGTGAGTCCTTCCTTCTCATTAGGTGGCCAAAGTATTTGATCAAACTGGACATATCAAATTCCTGCAACTGTTCTTTGTATGCTTTAGCCACCAGTCCCCTATCCATCTTTGTTGCTCTTCCCTGCACTCGAGTTTCAACATCTTTTTTATATTGTGTTGACCAAAACTGAATGCAGTATTCCAAGTGTGGCCTTACCAAGGCATTATAAAGTAGTATTAACACTTCACGTGATCTTAATTCTGTCCCTCTGTTTATGCAGCCTAGAAGTGTGTTGGCTTTTTTGGCAGCTGCAGCACACGGCTGGCTCATATTTAAATGATTGTCCACTAGGACTCTAAGATCCCTCTCATCTTCAATTTGAAGTTATATTTTCATTTACCAAGTGTCCTATTGTGAATTTCCACAAAGTTGCATTTAGAACGATCAATTTGATAATTGCATTCCATTGTTTGGTATGTCTTATTCAATTCAGCTTGCCAGCATGAATACAACCAAATGTCCAAATCAACCATTTGATTCCTGATTTGTAAACCCTCAGTGTGTGAAATGGCATATTGAGGACAAGGACAACCACCTGGTGTCCTCCCATATAAGCCCAGCTGAAGAGCAAGTGGGGAAAGAAAACAATCTGCTGTAGACAATTCTCTTGCTTGGTGTGTGGAAATATTCTGTGCATATAATGAAGGAACATTCTGTTCCTTTACAAACAGCCCACAGAAGTTACCAGTTGGCAAGGTAGAACTCTTATTTAATTTATTTGTCGTGCTCCACATAACACTCAGGCTTCATGCTGGTTTTTTTTTTTGTTACTTCAAGAAGATTGGTTGAGAAACCTATTAGAGAGCATGTTTGGCACAGCATGATTTAAAAAGCATTGTTTCTGATGCGCTTTTGAGTCCTTTCATCTTCTGCCTGTACAGTCCTTTCCTTCCTTCTGATTTCATGTTGTGAACATAGATCTGTATGTTAATAGAGCAATATTTGCCTTCTGCAATGTCTATCATTTGCGGTGACATTTTGTTTACAAAGTATCCTATTGTGCACTTTCACAAATGTTTGAGTCAAAATAATCCATATTTTTTTCAAATAATCAAAACGATCAGCTTTTCTTTCAAGCAGACAGGAAAGAAACTTGAATGTTGAAATGGTAATTTTTAAAGTTCCTAATAATCAAGCAGTGAAACAGCTTGACTTCAGAAGTTATAGATGCTTCATCACTGGAGGTTTTTAAGAAAAGACTGGACAATCACCTATCTGAAATAGTATAGGATATCCTGCTTGAGCAGGGGGCTGGACTAGAAGACCTCCAAGGTCCCTTCCACCTCTATTCTGATTTATTGAGTGAAGTTAAAGGCATTTGTTATGTTAGTGAATATGTGTTATCGATGAACACTTGTTCAAAAACCAAATTAATATCATCAGATATCAGAAAAAAATAGAGGAATAATATTAGAAAAGTATTGGTATGTTATTATTTTCTGATTTTCTGCATGCTAATATGCACTTTACAATTGAAAACATGGAAGTCCCATTGTCAGACCATTTACTTGCCAAATCAAAAATAATATATACATTATTCTCCTCCTGCTGTTGAAGTCATTTTTTGAAAAGAGATTGCATGTTGCTTCTCTGCAATTTTTTGTGAACACCTAAAATGGTGAGATTTTTGCTGTTGTCTAAATTATAGACTTTATTGGCATGATGGTGCAGTGCTTAGAATGAAGTGTTGCAGGCTAACTCTGCCTACAGCCTGAAGTTCAATCCTGACTGGCTCAAGGTTGACATCCATCCTTCTGAGGTCAGTAAAATGAGGACCCAGATTGTTGGGGGGGCATATGCTGACTGTGTAAGCTGCTTAAGGCGAGGTCCCACTGGCTGACGGATGCAAAACGTATGCAAAAGGACACAGCGGATGAGCAAATTTTCGGGGGTGCTCCATCCGTTGTCATCCGCTCCAAAAAGTGGCAAAAATTTGCATAAACAGAACGGAAAAGAAAGGAAAAGAACGGACGTAGGTAGTATGTAGTGGGGATGTTAAAGGGATGTTCATAGGAAGCCTAGAGGATGTATATAGGATGCAAACCATTCACTGCTCATCCTTTCTATTTCCGTGCCACTAACGCTGTGTAGATGTTCCGTGTCCCTTTTGTTTCCTCCCTCTTTCCATTTTCAGATGCAGAGGATGTGAGTTGCGAGGATGCCCAGAGGATGCAGAGAGGATACAGCGGACATTTAATGGATAACGGACATAGAATGTTTGTTGCTCGTATGTCGCGGATTTACATCATACACAGCAGAAAGTTCATCCGTTCACAAAGTTTTGTGCAGCTCAAAACTTCTTGAGAGGATGAAATTTCAGTGGACGGATGCTCAAAGGATAGAGCGTATGAAACACGTGTGCAGTGAGAACACAACGGATGCATAGCGTTTTCCAACGGATGACAAGCTTTTTTTAACGTTTTACATCCTCTTTGCATCCTTTGGTGCAGTGTGACATGGGCTTTTGAGAGGGCTGTAAAGTACTGTGAAGTCGTATATAAATCTAAGTGCCATTTACATTGCTATTCACTAGTACCTTGATTAAGATCTCCATGTAGGACTTAATGTCCCAAACTATTCCAGTCATACAACAAAGATTATTTATATTTCTTCAACAGTGATTTCATTCCCCTTTCCAAGAGTTCCTAAAGTATTTGTCAATAAATTTTGATTGGAGATCTCCTTTTAAAATGCCATGACAATACGCTAGGAGCCATCTTGAAAAATCATTTCAATAGGTGTGAATGTTGAATTTAATGAGATATTATCCTTTCCCATATGAAGTGATTAGTTGATGGGGACAAACATATAAACAAGGTCTTAAGTACTAAGGAGCCATAAGCCAACATAAATCTTCATTTTGGAAGCAACTGAAAACCTTAAGTATGTGTTAAAACTGTATCTTTGTTGTCTAAATATAAACCTTTAAAAGCATTTAACATTTAAACCTAAATTAAAGCAGTACTGATTGCATTTTGAAATAACTTGGGAGTTCAAGATCTGATTTGTTAGGCATGTGTAAAAAGTGAAAGTTTGATTAAAGTAATCCTTCACTGGATCACTACTTTCATGGAGGCAATATGGATCATTTGGGGACTAATACTATTAGTGTTCCCATTACAAAGATAAACAGCCACTTTATACACTGAGGATAACAAATCTTTTCATTAGTCCAAGACTGGAAATCTAAAGTAGCAGTATCTTTCTATTATAAAATAGTTTTTTTCCCCTTTCAGCTCTGCATGCCTGAAAGCTCTTTCCTTATATTATTATTTTTATTCATACTTCAGTATCTAAATCATATTAGCAAACACAGATTTTAAATCAAGATGGAATAGCCACGGAAAAGTTTTTCAGTTATATAAATGCTTTTCTGTTGTTGTTGTTTTCCATTTTAGTAAAAGGAAGTTGGCAACTGTCCCTTTTTAGACATTTTTGGAGCTGTCTAATAGGCAATAAAAATATTAAGTTACTATCATCTGAAGATCCTAAGAAGCAATTTTAACATTCTTGACATTGATTCCAACTCTTCATTCCAAAGTACTTGTAAAGGACTCACTTTACAAGACATAAAAAGTACATTTTTTTTACTTCAATTTAATAGATTGTCTCCATCTTCTTTGTGGCAACCCATGAGATATCAAAACACTGCTGTCATGTCACCCCTAGTCCTTCTTTTCATTAAACTAGACATACCCAATTCCAGCAACCATTGTTTATATGTTGTAGCCTACAATCCCCTAATCATCTTCATTGCTCTTCTCTACACTCTTTCTCAACATCCTTTTTTTTTTTATACATGCCACTCTGTCAATTTAGACAATCTTACTATAAGTTCCTTTTGTAGTAATTAAAAGGTTTAAAAGCTGGATCGAAATAAACTAAGTTAAAGTCTGAATATACATATTTGCTGATCAATTCCAAAAGAAAGTCTCATCTGCATTTTTGAAACTGATATTATCCCAGAAATAATTTTATGTTGTGAAGAAGGATCGGTATTATAATTTTATTCCAGCATCTCTCAAATATGCCTTGGAGCCTTTAGTGCTGGGGGGAAAAAATGGATTTTGACCAAATAGGAATCAATCCCTTTTCAAGGTATCACAGTAATTCTATAGTACTTTTCTAATTATCCCTAAAGTTGTTTTTTCCCCAAGTTGATTACTTATTCAATAAAGAAAAAAAAAAGGTGGAACTTTGTAGTCAGGGATTAAGTAAAAGTCAGTAAACTTAAGAAAAAAAACTCCAGAATCATACTATGATCAGAAGACGACTTAAGAAGTTATCAATTTCTTAACATCGTGTCAACATTGTAACGTAATATGATTTTGAAAAACCTTCCATCCTCATTCTCATTCTCATCATCATCATCATTGTTACCATCTTTAAAGCCGTCTTCATCATTTTAATTAAGCATATTTCTTATAACATTGAAGAAGAGTAGGCACCTTTGAACTCGGGTGCTGGCATAAATTACTGCATGGAAAGCCAGAGTAAGTAACAGAGAGGCGTTAAATTGTATAAAGCCAGAAACATCACAAGAAGACTATGTCTGATTTATTTTGGGCCTGTCATGCATGCAAATTCATTGGAGAGGTCAATGATAGAATCAGAACAGAGCTGGAAGGGACCTCAGAGGTCTTCTAACCCAGCCCCTTGCTCAAGCAAGAGATCCTGTACCATTTCAGACAAGCCCAGTCTCTTTTTGAAAACCTCCAGTGAGGAAGCACCCACAACTTCAAGAGGCAAGTTATTCAACTGGTTATTGTTCTCACTGTTACGAAGTGTCTCCTTAATTCCAAGTTGCTTCTCTCCTTGAGTGGTTTCCATCCATGGCTTCTTGTCTTGCCTTCAGTGCTTTGGAAAATAAATTGATTCCCTCCTGTTTGTGGCAGCCTCTCAAATACTGCTATCCAAGGTTGGGATTCTACCGGTTCAGACCGGTTCTTTAGAACTGGTTGTTATGATTCTATGTACTTCAGAGAACCAGCAAATCGTGCCCCTGGTTGGCCCCACCTCTCTTTGCCTGCTCCTCCCCTCCCCACCCAGTCAGTCCTTATCACACATACACAACATCACTGATTGCATTCTCCCAGCCCAGTCACTCCTTAAGGTATTTATTTTTCTCCTCCTGATAATCAGATGTTCCGATGATCAGCTATGCTGGGATCCTCTTCAGTGTCTTACTGCTTCACCAGGAGGCTTCCCTGAGATCCAGGAGGCAAAAAGGGGTGTGAGGGTGTTGTGCACCATCCCGATCGATTTTTGGCCTTTCTGGAAAGCTTCTTGGGCACAAAAATGCCCACCCCCCAGGAGGCTTCCCTGAGGCCCAATAGGCCAAAAAACAGAGTGTGGATGGGAATGCTGCAAAAAAAAGAAGCTACGTTCATCCGATCACATTGCCCCGCCCACCTAGCCTCACCCATCTAGCTACTCCCATAGAATCAGTCATAAAAATATTTGCATCCCATCCCCTGCTGCTATCATGTCCCCCCTAGTCCTTCTTTTTTCTAGATCAAATGGTGAGTTGAACAAGAAAAAGGGGCAAGAAAAGAACATGCTGCTTTTATGGCATCAAAGCTGATACAAAGATGGTATTGTATATTTTAATCTTTTCTCAATAAATTAAAAAAAAAAAGATTGTCAACTTCTTAACAGCGAGGACAATTCACCAGTGAAACGACTTGCCTTCTGACATGGTAGGTGCTTCATCACTGGAGTTTTTTAAGATAAGACTGGACAGTCACTTGTTTGAAATGATATAGGATATTCTGCATGAGCAGGGGGCTGGACTAGAAGACCTCCAAGGTCCCTTCCAGCTCTATCCAACAGCTGAAAGGGGTTGTGCTTGACCAGGTGGCATGGAGAGCACTTGCCATAAAGTCACCAAGAATCAAGCACAACTAAAAGTTAAAAAAACAATAATATATTACTATGTTAGCAAGATTTTTTTTATTATTTTATCCAGAAAATTAAAATACTGTATAAAATACAAAAGGGTGGGGCGAAGAAATAATGTTTTTGTCTAGTTTTGCTTTGTTTTTTTCCTTGTAAGTTTTTTTTTTCTCATGTATTGAAAATTGGAGAATTGTGGGCTGCCACAAAATTATTTGAAACCAGAATCAGACAAAATAAAATGGCTTTGAAACCAAATCAGGGAACTGATTTTCATTTAAATGCCAGCCCAGCTTCTTTCTGTGAATAGGCATATGGAACAAATTAAAGCATATTAAAACAAATGTTTCAGGCACCCCTTAGTCCATCTGCAGTGGACTTTTTCCCTGAAGGCTGAAAATTTTATTTGGTGTTAAGCAATGTATTTACCTCAGCTTTTGATTCAAATCCAAACACTCAGGCTGCATTTTTCAGACTGTTTTGAATCCGAGGACATTTTATTTAAAAATAAATAAATAAAAGTAGGCTGGAAAATATTCTTCAAAGCTGATTTCCATTTCTCTTAGGCAGTTATTCCCAGGATAGTTTTGTGTTTCACAGGCAACATGTGGACTGTAATGAATACAGATGCAAGATATGATAATATATTCCTGTCTTCATGGACCTTGATAAGCAGGCATTCATAAATAAAAAAAAAAAACCAGTTGTGATTTTATTATTCCCTCAGCTCTGCTCTTCAAAACTATTGTACCTCTAACATATGTTAAAACATTAAGAATGAATCTACTCAATTGAGACAGATTTTAAATGGAGCTTGGGCCAAACTTCTACTGATTGTGACATAACGTTTTCCACATTTGCAATCTTGACAACGGCATTTCCTTCTCTGCTTTCTCACTTTGTGCAGAACCCATCCCATATCACAACGCTGGGGAAACCTTGTGCTTCTTTCGTGGACATTGGACAATATCCATTCATCCATGTAGGAGAAGGAGTAGTGGAACCTGAAAATGGAAATAAAGGGGAAAACAGCCTAATGAGAAGGTTGGGGAGGAATATGGGCCAGTCCTGGAGTCTGGGAAAGGCTCTGATGAGGGCTTTGTATGGGGGGGGGGAGTTGGGATGGGGCCAGGGCTGTCTGACAGTTATCAGCTGCCTTCGGAGTCAGACATCAGGTTGGTGCCTGCTTCCAGTGTGTACATGCACAGAGCTGCCAGAAGAAGGAAACAGCTAAGGAACAAGGGTTGACTTGGAAGTAAAGCCACAGGTGGACCATGAATGCCCCCTCCCATAGGGAATAAAAGAGGAGTGAAAGGGGAGTGGGGTTTTGCAGGAGACAATTAGTTCATTTGGGTGAAGATCTGCTCCTGCATTCTTGCCAAGTATTGTCTGCTGCAGTGTGGCATCTGAAAGATATCAGCCTGGCAACTCTCCAAGCCTGATAAAGGTTTGTAATTGTGAAACCTCTTGAAAGACTGTTGGCCGGGACTTTGCTGGAGAGGAAATCACTGTAAACTAAATAAAAGGGGTTTATCGGGATGAGGAGTCAGGTTCATGCTGTTGGGGAAGCCTAGGTCAGAACATAAATTCAATCCCCCTCTAATTTCATTGACCCATATCTCTGGAACTCCAGAGAGGTGATAATCATTTGAAGGCCACTATTTGACATGAAAATTAATCTGCAGAACTTTGCAGGTGTTCACAGTGAAATGGGACATAACTCAGATTCAAAGCACAGCACTTATCAGAAGTGAACTTCTGCTGAAAATGTTTAGCACCAAAGAAGCTCTTTTATCCTGCTTTCCCCCAAATAGATCTGACTTCATTAAATGACCAAGTAGTCCTATTCCTACTCACCACAAATAGGAATACTGGAACTCTCAGCCTTATGACTCACATGATGTCTTAATCATTTATGCATTTTCAAAAACTTGCCATCTGATAATGACTAATTATGTCAAGGTAAAATTATGACTTCTTGTTGTGTTTTTGCACAATATGGTGGATGACAATAGTGAGTAAGAAAATGGAAAGGGAGAATTTTGGGAGAGGAAAAAACACTTATGGACTTCATTGTACAAAATACCAAACTTGCTTGTGAGTTTAATTATGGCTTTTTATAAAGAAATAATTTATAATCTTCCCAACAGAGATGAAAATTGGAATGAATATGTATTTTAATTACTATGTTCTTCATTGTGAAGTTATACCTAATCCACTCAATATGAGGCAAGAAATTTTGCTAATAGCAATGAATACATTTTCGTAGTTTTATAACCATGCATCTCTATGCAAAAGGTCAGGCATCCCTCTGAGGCCAAATGTGTAGATTCACAATGCCATTTGGTTGTGTGTGCGGGGGTGGGGGGGATTTAAGCTAACCTATTAATTTGTAAAGTATTATACAAAAAATAATCCTAAAGCAATGCATGCATTGGAGTTATTAAAATAATGAGAGCAGTGAAAAGTTACAGATATTTATGACTCTCATCTCATTGGTAATCTGGATTTTGCCATCCGAGTATTGTGCTATCCAGGAGAAAAACAGCAAGAAAGGAAACCATTAAAAAGTGCACATGCCCTATTCGTATAGTTTTTATTTATTTTAAAAAAAGTAACTGTTACACACATCCAAACAAGTGAATTGAAAAAAATGGACTGCCTATCTACCTATCATCCATCTATCTATCTATCTATCTATCTATCTATCTATCTATCTATCTATCTATCTATCTATCTATCTATCTATCCAGAAACTGCATATCTATATAATATTAATGATTCTGAGGCAGAACTGTGAAATATGAACCACTGAAAGTTATAAGAATTCAACAGCTGGACTTCTTTCCTTACATAACTGCTACTAATTTTTTTTATATATAACAGTAAAAAGCAAGTCTTCTTTCTTGGTGAAAATTTTTGCAGAATTTGGGAGCAGGCAAAAGAGTAACAAAGGAAGCATTATTTAACAATGAGCATCAATTAAAGACAAGAGCAACAAAGATGACTGGGAGTCTGGAGGCTAAACGTATAAAGAATAGTTGCTGGAACTGGGTATGTCTAGTTTTATGAAAAGAAGGAGTAGGGGAGACATGATAGCAGTGTTCCAATATCTCAGGGGCTGCCACAAAGAAGAGGGAGTCAAGCTATTCTCCAAACTACCAGAAGACAGTACAAGAAGCAAAAGATGGAAACTAATCAAGGAGAGAAACAGCTTAGAAGGAAGGAGAAATTTCTTGACACAGAGAATTAATCAGTGGAACAACTTTCCTTCAGAAGTAAATGTAAGATGTAAATGCTCCACCATTAGATGTTTTTAAGAAGAGATTGGATAACCATTTGTCTTAAGTAGTATAGGGTTTCCTGCCTAAGCAGGGGGTTGGACTAGAAGACCTCCAAGGTACTTTCCATCTCTGCTATTCTATTCTATTCTATTCTATTCTATTCTATTCTATTCTATTCTATTCTATTCTATTCTATTCCAGAAACTTTAAATACATTTATATACTCAAATACAACCTGAAATGGGGCTTGAAATACTATTAACAATCAGAGAGTTTTGTTAGAATCTATATTAAATTAACATGGTATAGTAGTTGAGTCCTGCAAGCCTAATTCTATTTAAATTGGGATGTGTCTGGAATTTATTTAACTGTTAACTCTGTGCCTACACATTTTAGGAATATAACAGACTATGAAAGAAACCTGCATATATAATTATTTTCAGTCTATATTCTTTTACTAGTTCAGTGTATTATTCTGAATTTCTATCAATCTGTATTCAAGGCAGCAAGAAGACAGCTCTTTTGTGTATTATTCATCTCGGTTTTAAAGCACTAGTGTGCTAATAATTTATTTCAGGAAATAAATATGATAATTTTATGTCTTAAATCTGTATCCAGCCTAACAATGCTTGAAAGTTGGGCTTAGAATATTTTTGTTCACCTTGTCTTATGAGCTTCTGAGGAAACCTTGGTATTTTTTTTAATGGTAGCTTCACACTGCAAACAGATGTCATAGATATAGAGTATAGCTCTTTTGAAAAGGATCAAAACAGAGCATTTAATATTATCATTAAATTATTATATGCATTTTTGTCATTTAGTTCAGGGGAAGGAATAAATTGTGGAGGAATAAAATAATAAAATGAAGGCAGCAGTTTGAGTAAGACAATTAAAATACATGCATTTTTATTGCATAGGGCATCCTTCAAGTCTTTTTCAGCCAGATTCCTTTAATTCATTTTTCTTATTTTTATGACCCTGTAATCCCTTTTATCAGAGTGGTGACTGAATGAAGCTGAGTATTTACTAGCCAGATGCCCTTTATGACACCTATGTGGAGTTTGCAACATATAGTTTCTTTTTGAACCATAATAAAGAAACACCTGCCACTGCCTAGGATTGAACTTTCAACCTTCCAAGTGGGAGGGGAACATCTTCACTTCTATAATACCACACTACTCAGCCAAATTACTTATAAATTTGTGGAACAAACTATTTTAACATACTGGGCTGGGAAGTGTTTGTCTACATAACACAAATCTCTTTTATTTCTACCAATATGTCAGGGTGCGCACAGTGTGACTATGTGAGACAACCCAGGAGCAAATACAATAAACAGAGATTTGTATTTAAATAGTGGTTTTATCTACAAAGAATATATATGTGAGACCCACATCCATACAGAAGCCTGATGATGGCAGATGAGATTCTGCTGAAACGTTGCTGCAACTTTAACAG
>BHFT01038380.1:0-20460 GCA_004320025.1 Laticauda laticaudata | reverse complement strand
TTGAGGTGGCCATTTCTGACCACCGCTGCAACCGCCTTCAGGAAAGGGAGTAATGGCCAGCTGAGGAGGAGAGATGCAGCTCTCCTCAACCTTGCTGGCAATCTCCCCCCTCTTCACCACCACTATGGGATGGCTTAGCTCTGAATCCAGCTGGCTCAGGGCACTCCGGCGATGAGCACAGGTCAAAACCACGCACGATCATGGATTTCAGTCTGTCTCCATAAAAGCTCAAACCGGAAGTAAAAGAACAGATATTTCTGTATCTGTTTAATAATCCTGCACTATAAAGGCATAAATAAACAGAATTATAGTAACTCCTATCACTCCTTCCAAGTGCCAAAAACAATCTGAAAGGAAAATAGATTTTTTCTTCATAGCTGAAATTCATTAGACTTTTTCAAAGATCTTTAGTCAAAATTAGTCAACAGAAGTCGCAGTGCTCTTCCTCCCTTCCTTCCTCCCTTCCTCCCTCCCTTCCTTCTTCCCCCTCCCTTTTTTTACAATTCCCCTCTACTTCTTTAGGTGAAATCTCCACAGGATATCTTTTGAGACAATATTACAGTTAGCACATGTAATTCACAAAAGAAAGAAATAAAAAGTTCGCTTCATTTTCAAGTGTACATTTTAATAATGCAGATGGCTTTTTAACAATGAAAGACGGTGTTTAGGGTTTTTTTTTCACTTTTTTAAAAAGCATGCTTAAAGAAATGTAATGAGAGTTTGTATATTTCAGTTCTTAAGATTGGTAGGATAGACAAAGTAATAAACAAAGCATGTTGTTCAAACAAGCATTAAAAACAAATTATAGCCCTAAATTGGGTAATATTTAGCTTTCATACATAATTGGAAAGCCCAGCAGGAGTTAATTGAAAAAGAAGCCTAAGATCTCCCGATGATTGAAAAAAAACCCAGTAAACAGCTCTTTAAGAAAGTTATGGATAATATTTATAAATAAAAAACCTCAGTGTATTTAACACAAGCTTTTATCCTTTGGGGACTTGTGAAGACATCTGTAAAGTGATATGAAGATCTTCTTTGATGAGGATCATCAGTGTAGCAATGCTGCAAAGTAAGAGTAGCATGAGGGACTTAAATATAGAAGGCAATCAAATCTATGGGAGAAACAATTCATTACAGAGTCTTGCACTTTAACAATTCTCAGCAGATCAGTAATCACAGCAATAATGTGTCAGCAGAGTACAAATGTGATCATTTATTTGATTCTAAAGTGCCTACAAGTACTTATCTGGTCAGATTACTCAACACATCCAGGCTTGCAATAGCTCTTTTCAATCAGTGGGCATCATTAGGCAGTGGGAAACTGGTGATGAGGGTATGGAAAGGTCTTGTTAAACGAAAGAAAAGTCTACAAGAATTTCAATACAAAGGGCTCATTTCTATTTTTATTTTCATTTTTTTTCTACAAAAAACCTTTGGAATTCTTTAAAATAACAGAAGAACATAAGCCCATCAAACCCTCAAGAATTGTCTTATTGGAAGACTTTAGACAGAACTCCAAAATTACCATACTTTTGTTTCTTTATCATGGTCTCTTGAAAGAGACCATGGAGATCTTCTGTCCAAGCCCTGCCCAGGACAGGAATTCTCATTCCAACCAAGACAAATTATGAGACCAAGATAAATGAATACTTCCAATGATACATTGCCTACCATTTTAGGAGAAGCTGTTCCACTAGTTAATGACTCTCACAACCAGGAAATTCCTCCTTAAGCTTAAATGTGGATCTCTGTATAAAGCTTCTACCCATGAATTCTCATCTTACCTTCTGGTGCTTGGGAGAATACATTAATGTGCTCTTTCCTCAAACCACCTTTTGCATATTGGAAGACTACTACTATGCCTCTCTTTATCTTTTTTAAGCTAAATATATATTTTTGTTTTAATTAGTTTTGCATAAGATTTAGCCTCCAACTCCTTTACCATCTTTGTTGTTATTCTCTACACCAAGGGTGTTAAACTTGTGTCATCACGGCATCGTCATGTGACATATTGGGACTCCCCCACTTTGCTAAACTGGGTGGGGCAAGGCCAGCACATGACACATCCATCCTGTGTGCCATGAGTTTGACACCCCTGTTCTACACTCTGTCCATCATCTTTTTGTGTTTTAGTAACCAGAAATGGACCAATGTATTCATTGCCTATAGTTATAGACTGCAGTGATTTAAAATGCTCATTCTGTTTAGGCATCATGAAACTAGTAAACCATTTAAATTGAATGTTAAAGTCAGTACCTCTATGCACAGAGTAAATATATATACTGTGTGTATACACAAAGCTTCAACACGAGCCTAGGCTTGGGCATGCTATGTGCAGGGGTGGGATTCAAATTTTTTAACAATCAGTTCTGTGGGCATGGCTTAGTTGGTGGGTGTGGCTTGGAGGTCATGTGACTGGGTGGGTGTGGCCAACTTGACATCACTCACATCAAGGGGCATTTCTCCTAGCCTGGCTTCTCACAATAGTGGGGATGCTGCAATGGTCATAAGTGAAAAACGATCATAAGTCACTTTTTCAGTGCCACTGTAACTTTGAATGGTCACTAAATGAACTGTTGTAAGTCAAGGATTACCTGTGGAAAAATACAAAAAGCTTCTTTGCCTGCAAAAAGCTGTCCTAAATACCAATTATTAGATTAAAAATACCTGCAGGCTGGAGGTACAAGTCAGGCAAGGTGCCAGAGCACCTTGAGGAATTAAAATAGTTAAAATGCAATGATAACTATCAGCAGCCAACTCTTGCTCATAAAGTGAAACCCTTTAGCCGAGAGGTCATTTAAGATGTCCAGAAAGAGCACACCCAGGAGAAACAATCCTTAGATTTATTTGCACCACTTAAAGATACCAGCTGGTCTCACTCAACTCACAAGATATCCAAAGGAAATCATCCAGATTTAAGGAAAGGTCACATGCCTCTCAGAAAGGCAGTAAAAAAATCAGTGCCAAGTTTGGAAGACCCCTCCCCAGATAGAAAAAGAAAACATGAGGCAGGAAAAAAAATCAAACACAATACAAATAGTTAAATCACAACAGTAGCTGTTGCTTGTTAAACCAATTACCAGAACAAATAGACACAGGATCTAGCAGATTTCTCAAACCAGTTTCTTTTCAGGAACAGAGATTAATCTTTCTTCCTTCCAAACAAAGCTGAACAGAGAAAATTATCCCCTCAATAAACACAGTATTGAACATCACTAAGCACAGAATTAAACTTCACCAAAAACCAGAAAGGTATATAAACTCATGTTTGAATATCAATCTTTTTAGCTAGCCAAGTAGTATTTTCAGGAGAGTATTTCCTCCCAACAGCAGTGTAAAAAGCTTAAAACAACCTTTGCCCTTTAAGAAAAAAAAACACACCTCCTTTGAAGACAGTAAGTCTAGGCTTTCTGCCAAGAATGTAATAAGGGTGGGAAAATACATTTCTTCTAACTACTGGTTCTCCGTACTGCTTAGAAAGTTAACAAGGTGTTCTATAGAACTGGTCATAATCAATAGAATTCCACCCCTGGCTACAGGTGAAACTACAGGTAAAACTACAGGCTACAGGAGATTGTGGGTTTGGGGTTTTCATGAGCTGTAAGCCATAATCATCGCAATTATGACAAATCATGGCTTGAACTATCTTGCTTTGCATGTAATGAGTCTATCTCATACATTAGTCTCACCTTTTAAGTTTCATTAATGAAATAAATGAACTTTTGCACGATATTCTAATTTTTCAAGTTTCACCTGTATGTGCAAAGGCACCTTTATCTTTAACTGATAAAAAAGCTGCAATGAGAAGGCTTTCTAGTCGCAGCCTGTGGTCTAGTGATTTTACCCATTTTAGTGATACCTTAATAGAGCTGTCTTTTATGAAATGTCATAAAGATAAAATCAATCAAGTATTACAAAATAGATGGATCAACGACATCAACAAGTATTGTGGGCCCTATTTATTTATTCATTTTATTGTATTTATTTGGTTTGTCAATCACTAAGAAGATAATAGGTATAAGTATAAACATGAGTAAGAATACAGGAAATAGGTATGAATAAATGGGGACAATAGGACAGGGAGGGATGGTAGGGTTCATAATTGTGCACTTAATGTAACCCTTACAGACCTATTCAGGAATGGGATCAGGTCAGTGGTGAATAGTTTAAGGGTTAAAGGAGTGGGGCTTAAAGAGTACAACAGAGTCAGTTGTGGCATTCCAGGCATTGACCACTTCTGTTTCTGAAGTCGTACTTTTTGCAATCAAGTTTGGAGTGGTTTACATTGAGTTTGTATCCATTGTGTCTCTTGTATTGTTACATTTGAAGCTGAAGTAGTCATCTGAACTTGTAGGAACATTGTAGCAGATAATTTTATGTGCCACACTTAAGTCCAACCATAGGTGGGATAGTTCAAGGTTTCCAGCCAAAATTTCAAGCAGATGATATAGGATAAATGTATATTGTAATTGCAAAAGAAAGTCCAGGGTTTGTATTGATTGGAAATATAAGCGAAGAGGTCTTCATCCTACAGTGGCGAAATGATGATTTTAAAATAATTTTACATTTAAAAATATAGCAATGGCAAATAGCACTTAGACTTCTACACCAGCTTTACAGTGCTTTACAGCCCTCTCTAAGTGGGTTTACAAGAGCCAGCATATTGCCCCATCTCAATCTGGATCTCATTTTACCCATCAGAAGGATGGCAACGCTGTGTCAAGCTTGAAGCCTGGTGAGATTTTGAACTGCCAAATTGCAGGCAGGCTGGCAAGGCAATCAGAAGTGTCTGCAGTACTTGGGCACTCAACCACTGCACCACCACCGCTAAAAAGTATGTATCAGTTCCAAATTTTGCTGGCAAGACTTAGTCTGACTTTTATCCTTCTAAAAAAGAACAATGAGGGAAACCAGAGATGGTTTGCTTTCATTCAAGTGAGAGCTAATGATTTCAGGATCCTACAATAAACCATACAGGTTCCACAAATGTTTGTGTGGTGTCTTTAAACAGCCAATGTTGATGAATCCTATCACAGAACTTTGGTGCTCAGAATATTACATTTATCCTTGCACGAGGTGTAGTATGTGACTCTCATGTTGAAAGCGTTGGGCTTGGAAATTATTCTGAGCCAAGGTCACATGATGGAATACAGCCAATGCCACATTATGTAGGTTGTACACAATAACTTTCCAGTTCCCTTTTTTGGCTTTGACCATTTTGTTGTCTTGTTAGTCTTTCAGGGTATTCCACTGATTTGATTGAACTTGTCCTTTATAAGGCATTGAAAGAAAAGAGGATTTTTTCTGCTTTCTTTACAGGCAACTTACAACATCAAACCTTTTGACTTTTTAAGATTCTTTATTTTCAACTAAATATCAAGTAATATAGTTAATAATATTTATAGTCCTCCTTTCAATTACATTCTCTGATTGGATTACATGAGTAGAAAATAAATCAGAAAATGAAGTGATTAAACTTCTTATTTAGTCCCATGGAAGAAGAGATGGCCAAAAACATGGAGAAATTGGAAAAGATTATCATAGCATGGTTGATCAATACATTTTAAAATTATCTTTTTTTTTTCAATTCCATTTTTTCTTCAGCTTATTCTTCTATCAGATTATGTTCCAGAGTTTAAACAACTTTTTAATACAACTATAATCCCAAACTTTATTTCCTGCTTATCAGGAATAAATAGTTTTTGGTGTGTATGGTACCGGCACATTGTTAACACCAAGAAACCTGGGGAACTGAAATTATTCCTTAATCAGAAGCTTTAGGTCGCTAAACTAGATTGTAAAAGTTGATTAGCATTTTTCACCTCAACATCAACAGAAGCTGTGGGGGAAAGAATAGACTGAATTGCTGCTGATTTTCTACCACAAGGTATTCCATCTGGTACACTTGACAAAGATGCCCACACAAGGGAACGTTTGCTGGCAAATGGTGGCAGATCCAGGAAACCTGGGAGACTTTGGCTTTAAAATTAAAGTGATAAGGCAGCTGAGCCACCAGGCTTGCATATCAGCATGTCAATTTGGTAAAGGTTAAGTAAGAACAGGCAAACACACTGGGTAACAAAGCACGCTAGAACATGGAAGGCAAAAAAAGTCTCAGGTGCTGGCTTGCAGAAAAGCAATCAAATTGAGATAGACCCTGGTTCAGTGACTTCATTTTTACTCATCTCAGTTTCTCCAACAGTTCTCTAATTTTTCTCCTTTTTTCTGCTTCCAATCAAGGAAGATTCCACTAAGCCTTTCCAGATGTCGTGTTCTACTACTAAGGTAGAACACATAGTTGTAAAATCCCTTCAAACGTTAAGTCATGACACTTCTGGTCTAAATACGCACGTGAGGGCTATGAAACCATTCATGGATCTTCCCACCACCATTTCTTCCCACTGGAGAAAAATGGATCACTAGTTATGTGATGCATTGATTTGTTACCAAGCATTATTAGGAATGAAGCATATGCCAATAATGTTGCCAATTGTAACTGCCTGCTGGGTAAGGAGAAGACTATGCTTTGAAAAGGAAAGGGAGGGAGGGATGGTTTTGTATACATGGCATATTTACATGAATGGGTCCAGCAATGAGACTGAATGTACTCTGCCAGAATTTATTACAGTGTAATAAAAAATAAATTTATCCACCCATGTTCAAACATCACTAATATAACCTTGCACCGACCTGGGCTTTTTTCCTCATCTTTCCTAACACATCAGTTGAGATAGGAAAAGGACTTTTCCATGTTTTGTTCTTTAAACAGATCTCCCTGTTTTATTCAAATGAGAGCTTTCTTTGTAGGCTTTGCTCGGAATTTGATATTCTTTCATTGGATTATCCCTAAACTTCCCTGTTTTTACAACAATGTAGAATAAAAAAAGTTATCAAGAATGCTATTGCTTTCATGAAAGCCTGAACCATGGAATGTGGGACAGTTTTACTTGAAGCATTTGAGGTAAATTCTGCTCACTGCTCTTACCTAACTAGGAAGTCATTTTTTTAAATATTAAACACTGTTTTGTTTTGCATTGAAAAGTGGCTTACATGACAAAAATAACAACAAACATCTCACACAGGGCCCCATCAAGAATCTCATGATGCAGTTTTTATCCATGGATTAATTTATAAGTAATTGTTATGCTACTTCTGCTGACGCTATGCAAATTGAGATTTTGTATTATTTCACCTTGATCACCCGATGGAGATAGTTTAATCTTCCAAAGAAGAGGTTCACTATCCCTGGACTATTTGGTGCCCTTGACCTTTATAAATGCTAACTGACAATGCTACGTGCCTTTGAAAGAGCAAGTTTCTTGGTATATCTCTTGAACATTTTTTTAGTTTTATCTTTTTTTCTGCATTTAATTAGTTAACAGTGCTGTGGATATATATCCCAATAATAGACCAATAAGAAGCTTTAAAGAACCAATATAGAAAAACATTACTTTAAAAAAGCACCTAAATTCTGAATGCATCTCAAACATCTTCTGTGTGATCACAAATGTTATCTGTTTAAGCTGGTGACTGAATCACTTTCTTCCATGTCAACCTAAGAAAATGAATCTTGGAATCAATTCGATGTGTCCAAATCTAAAAATTAATTTTTATGTTAATTCCATCATCAATTAGACTTTTCATATGTTTGCATATTTTTTATAATTGGACAAATTTATTCTAAGATGATCTTACATATTTGCACATCTATTATTATATTCTAGATAATCTGATTCCCAAGCTTGCAATACATCGAAGAATTTTAAAGTTACTATAATAAACATGCTGTTAAGTGATTAAGTGCATTGTTTAGGAGAAGAACAAATACACATGAAGAGGTTTTGTTTTTTTTACTTCTTTCTAACTAAATAATGAGAATATGCTTTTCTAAAAACGATTCTTTCTTTGGCATATGCAAAAGAAGATGCTTCATACATATTTAAGGTTTGATGGCTGTGATCCAATCACCACCAATCAGGCTTTGGTGGAAACAGAGAAGTGAGCAAAATCAGGAAAGCATCAGGGGAAAATCACTATTGATAAATGGCCCAACTATCACTGGGGTGCACTTTTACCGGGTGCCAAATATTACTGTTTCTTTCAAAGAAAATAAAAGCATGCATTAAAACAGAATGAATTATGAGGGGGAAAAAATATGGTAAGCTACTTTAGCACCATGGTTCTTATTTGGTTTTGTTGTTTGTTTTATTTTGATTAATCAATCAATTTACAGGTAATTAGGTATAAATATAACCATAGTTATTAATACATGAAATTGATACTTTAAGAAAAATAAGAAACAATAGCCACAGGGGCAGTAGGCACTTGGTTGCCACTTATGCATGCTCCTACAGACTTCTTAGGAAGGGGTGTAGGTCAATAGTAACAGTCTAAGGTTAAAGTTTTGGAGTTTTGGGGACAAACCACAGAGTCAGGTAGAGTAATTCCACGACATTGACCACTCTGTTGCTGGAAGTCGTATTTCCTGAAATCAAGTTTTGGGTGCAGTTTTACCTTTCCTTGAGTTTGTTATCTATTGTATGCTTATATTTGTTTTGGTTGAAAGCTGAAGTATTAATTGACAGGTAGGACATTGCACCTGTATGATTTTATGTACTATGCTTAGATCGGGACCAAGAGGGCATAGTTCTAGGTTTTCTAAGTCTAAGAATTCAAGTCTGGTGGCATAAGGTATTCCTGCTATTGAGTAGAAGCGGGTGGAGCAACACTTCTTGTGAAATATTTCTTTGGATTTTCTCATTGCTATTAATATCTGATACATAATGTGGGTTCAAAACTGATGAGCAGTATTCAAGTATTGGTCTCGCAAATGTTTTGCATGCTCTAGTAGTAGTGTGATATTCCCAGAGAAAAAGCTATGCAGATTAGGTTAACAACTCTTAATGCTTTTGGCTATGTAGTTACGTGGGCTCTAGCACTTAGATCATTAGAGATGACTACTCCAAGGTCCCTTGACAGAGTTTGGATCATCAGCTTTCTAGATAGTAGCTACGTTTTCAGTTGCTAAACTGACACTTGGATGATGGAGCCATTCTTTAGATTAGGAAATTGCCTTGTAGAAACATGGCCTTTTTTTAATAAAAGAAAAAAGTCAAATTTGAAGGTATTTGAGAAAGGCTCAAACTTTTTGATAAAATGCTGTAGGAATTCCTATGACAGGCTGTGTCTGTTTGTTTATAATCCCAGATCTTACTCAAAATAAATTTGGAAGTAAGGGGTAGGAGTCCATTTTCAGTGTAATAAAAACATTCTAAGGATAATTTGCATGTGTTTTTATACACTGCTTCAAAAAAATAAAAGGAACACAAAAATAAGACCTCTAGATTTGAATGAATGAAAATATTCTTATTAAATACTATGTTCAATTAACATAGTTGAGTTTGACATAACAAATCACACAAAATTATCAATGGAAATCAAATTTTAGGCAACCATGGAGGTCTGGATTTGGGAGTTACCTCAAAATTAAAGGGGAACAAAACACTAACAGGCTGATCAACTTTGATATAATGTCCTTAAAACAAGTTCACACATTCCAGCCACCATTACTGACCACTGCCAAACCGTCCATGCTGGAGGCATGTTGCAGGCAGCAGAACGTTCTCACGGTGTCTCCAGACCCCTGAAAGTCCTGTCAAATGTGCTCAGTGGGTGAACCTGCTTTCAATCTATGAAGAGCACAGGGCACCAGTGGCGAATTGCCAAACTTGGTGTCCTCTGGAAAATGCAAACGCCTGCATGATGTTGGGGCTGTTAAGCAAATCCCACCTGTGAACCGTGGGCTCTCATGCCACCTCATGGAGTCTGTTTCTGCACCATTTAGGCAGCCACATGCATCATTTTGGCCCCTGGAGGTAAATTTTGCAAGGGTCTGGCAGTGCTCCTCCTGTCCTCCTTGCACAAAGGCGGAGGTAGCAGGTCCTGATTTTGGGATTTTTGTGCCCTCCTACATGCCTTCTCCATGTTCCTGATGTGCCCTGGCCTGTCCTCCCTGGTACGTGCCTCCATGCTCTGGACACTACGCTAACCAGACACGCAAACCTTGCCACAACCTTGCAATTGATGTCCATCTGGATGAGCTGCACTACCTGAGCCACTTTGTGTGAGTTGTAGGACTCCGTCTCATGCTTACCGCTAGAGTGAAAGCACCGCCAGCATTCAAAAATGAACCAACCTATCCAGCCAAAAAGCATAGGAACTGAGAAGTGGTCTGTGGCCCACCGACCTGCAGAACCAGCCTTTGTTTGGGGATGTCCCTGCTCAGTGCCTTTGCTTTCCATCTGTTGTTCTATTCTTTGCACAACCATTTTGCATGTGAAATTGATTTGTCAAACAGTGTTGCTACTAATGGAGTTTGATTTCACAGAAGTGTGATTGACTTGGAGTTACATTGTGTTGTTTAAGTGTTCCCTTTATTTTTTTGATCAGTGTATTTCACAGTGGAATAAATTTGTCAAAAAGCCTTGTTTTGGATTCTCTCAGCTCCCTTTTTCATTCTTAAGGCAGAATTCAGGATTCACTTCCTTCCATTTTCTCCTTTTGAAAATCTTTGCAGCATGGTTCAGAAAGCCTATCTCAAATCTCCCTTAGCTGGCAAATCAATAAAGTAAGAACCACATTTAACACTAAAAAGGTAAAGGTTCCCCTGGCACATACATGCTAGTAGTTTCTGGCTCTAGGAGGTAGTGCTCATCTCCATTACAAAGCCGAAGAGTCAGCACTGTCCGAAGACATCTCCATGGTCATGTGGCTGGCATGACGAAACCCAGAAGGTACACAGAACGCTGTTGCCTTCCCACCAAAGTGGTCCCTATTTTTCTACTTGCATTTTTATGTGCTTTCGAACTGCTAGGTTGGCAGAAGCTGGGACAAGTAACAGGAGCTCATTCCATTATGCAGTGCTAGGGATTTAAACTGCCAAACTGACAACCTTTCTGATCGACAAGCTCAGTGTCTTAGTCACTGAGCCACTGCGTTCCCACACATTTAACACTATTCAGGGCAAAAATTGTAAAAAAAACAAAAAGAAACCAACCTAATTTTTAATCTTGAAGCCTAATTACAGTCTAAGAAAGCATCAGCCAGTACACTCCATGGCAAAGAAGGAAATTTGAAATTGTTCTCTCCCATCCTGTCCAATATCTCTATATAACAATATTTGCATTGGATCATGATCACCAAACACAGTCCTTACCACACCTTTGTTGTACTGGTGGGATTAAAATTTTTTTACCACTGGTTCTAGTAGCCAGTTTACTACTACTGGCTAAGTGGGTGTGGCAAAGGAAGAATACTGCAAAATCTCCATTCTCTCCCTATCCCACTAACCTGCTTTCCAACTCTGTTCTCCTATGCATAGAAACAAAAGAAGGCCCAGCTGATCATCTGGGATTCAATGGGAGGCAGAGAATAGTTGGGGGCAGAGCTAGAATTTGCTGGTTCTCCAAACTACTCAAAATTTCCACTACTGGTTCTCCAGAACTGGTCAGAACCTGCTGAACACCACCTCTGCTCTGTTGAGTGCTATCTCTGCTTATTCGATTTAGCAGAACTATATTGTAAAAGTCAATATGGAAAACAAGACACCCTGAAAACTCTGGAGGCATAATCAGTTTGACTTGATTGATTGCTGTATTTGATAAGGTTCCTTGTCAGACAAAGCAGAGCTGGGTGGTGGCGGCTTGACTTTATAATCTGTGTTCAAAGGGATATTTTGAAAAAACTTTCAACTGAAATAAGATAGATAGATAGATAGATAGATAGATAGATAGATAGATAGATAGATAGATAGATAGATAGATAGACAGACAGACAGGCAGGTGGGCAGGCGGGCAGGCAGACAATGCAAGAATATACCATTAGCTACTTCATTTTAATCATTAAAGTCCACATTTTCATTTTTGGCTGAGGGATTACCCTAGAACGAAATAGCTGACCAAACAGTAAAGATTGTGTTTCATTTCATTCAATCTAGATATCATTTAATGAGTTTCACTAGATACAATTTTCTGATTAAAATAAAGCTGATTAAAAAGCAAATTAAAAATAAATTGCATATTGTCTTTTGCTGTTGCTTGTGGTGGTTCTCATCATGTTTTCATCAGATTGGTTCTATCTTTTTGAAAATGCACTCAACTTCAGTTTGTACTTTAAATTTAGACTTGACAAGGTGCTTGTTATTGTTGATAGGATGGGTGGCTAGTGGGAATCAGAAATGCATGATGGAAGGATTGGTGTCAATATTCTGCTGTAACATCAAAACTACCAAGGTGCATGCAATGGAAGGGCAGTAAAAAATGCATGAGACCTGCCTGGATAAGCAGAAATTGATAATAGGGTTTGAAATGTGTAACATAAGAATGTACATTTTATATATGTCAGCCCTCCAGGGACATACAGGAATCACAACTACAGGAACTAATTCTATTTTATTCTAAGGCTACATTAACAGAACCTTGCAAATATAAGAGTACAAACTTCCCACCACCACTTTTAACTGCTTGAGGGAGTTGCTTTCCTATGTTAGAGCTCCAGCCTTTACATATCTATGTACACCCACAGATTTTCCACTTCATTTTATGTTTAATTATTCATTTAGAAATGTCTCTTTCAAATGAAGTTTAACAGGTGATGACTTCTTGTAGTTTAAGGAATGTATTATGTAGTTTATTCATGTAGTGTTATGGAAGGTTTGCCCTTGCCTTACCATTTATTTAAAATTCCCACCTTGCCTTAAAACTGTCATTGTTTGCCATTCCAGTACAAATTACAACTCTGCTCGGTTTTACATAATAGATGAGATTGGCCTGCCGATGGAACTTCAAACTGTTCTTTAGAGAAGAGAAGGGAAGGGAAGAGAGGAGAGGAGAGGAGAGGAGAGGAGAAGAGAAGAGAAGAGAAGAGAAGAGAAGAGAAGAGAAGAGAAGAGAAGAGAAGAGAAGAGAAGAGAAGAGGGAATGTGAGAGGGGGAGGAGAGGAAAAAGAAAAATGTATTCTGGAATTCCTTTTGTTTGCCTCACCCTTTTCCATAAAGAAAATTTGAAAAAAATAGATTAGATAAAATACAGTTAACATTTAATTAAACAAAATTAATCTGAACACTCTTCATGTAACCCCCTTTGGTTATATTAATGTTAATATTAAAATAGTAAGTATTTGAGAGATTCTGGACATCAACTCTATATAAGTGCTTTTTTGGTATAGTTAAACAAATTAGAATGTTAGTAATAGAATTTAAATAGTATGGCAGTGCAAGAAGAAAATGTAACTAGGTGTTCTGTGACTATTCAATCCCTTTCAAGCTGCTAATGTTTTATAGGGAACTTCATTTTCTTCTTCCATTTTTTTCTCATAGTTCTTGATCTTTAACCTGGATTTGTTCTCAACAGAAAATACCATGAAATAGTAGAATAGAATAATAGAAAACTATTATTTTTACAATGGAAATTAGCTGCCCCATATTCCTTCTCTCAGTTTCAGTATTATGTTGCTACCTTTTTCTTGTACCTTGGAAAAATGTTCCCAACCTTTTAACTTGCATCATTTCCCAGACACTATCGTAATTGTTAATAATTTTTAGAGTTTAAATTCATGTGTCTGAAGACACCGAGAGCAGTATTATACTGTTCTACCTGACTCTACTTGACTCTGTAGTTTCTTCCCCAAACCCCAAAAACTTTAACCTTAGACTGTCTACTATTGACCTCACCCCTTTCNATCCCTGTCCTTTTGTTTCTTTTTTTTCTTATTTGTATCCATTTCATGTATTCATAACTATGTATGTACTTATACCTATTATCTTGTAAGCAATTGACAAATCAAATCAAATAAATAAAATAAAATAAATTATGAACATTCCTTGGTACAATATGGATATATAAATAAATCTATTATTTTCAATTTTCTCATATCTTGTGATTCATTTAAATCTTAGTTCTACCTGGGCAGAACTCAAAAGCAGCAAAACAGGAAATTTGTTACTTTTTGACCCCTTACTTGGTCTTTTCCAAATCATCCAGCTGGTGAAAATCTCAAAATCATGGTTATTTAAAAGCTGTATTAAAATAAATGACATTTTAAAAAACAGCATGTAAGATGCATGTCAGTGCTTATAATACTCTTAAAAGAGAAGCAAGCTGTCTCACCAAACCACAATAATGTATTCTGAAAAGGTAGTTCTCAGGAACACCAAAAAGGTATAATGGAAAATGTGTGATCTCTTGGCTACCAACCCAGGAGCCAGCTGAAATTGTGGCAATGGATTATGGAACAGAAATCCCAAAATCCAGCATGACACAAAAAAGAACAGATCTTCACAGATTCTTTTCCATGAGTTATCTACCACTAAAAGTGTTTAAACTTAACCTTTGGGAGATCTATTCAAGCTTAACTGCAGGCATCACAGCTATTTGTAAAGTTGCCATTCAGAAGAAGGGCCACATTTGCAAATTATCTTTTTTTTTTAACTCTTAAACCAGTCCTTCCATGACTAAGAGCAGATTCAATTTTGATCCTATAAACTAGCAGGATTAGCTAAAATACAAGAAAGGCTGATTTTTTTAAAAAAACCTGTCAAGCTCAGGAAATCAGGAGTCCCAGCAAGTGAAGATAGGTTTATTGTGTGCTAATGCTCTTTACAAGAATCTGAACTACTAAGGGTCAAAGCAAATTGACAGTAGATAAGTCAAATTCAAGGTGGGCTCTTCTCTTATGGGTATGAGTCGGTTGATTTTATCCCTCCCTTAGGTTCAGCCTGGTCATCTCCTGCAGAAACAGAATACTTTTCACAACTGAAAAGATTGTGATCCTTCCTTAAAGATCCCTCCTCTGAAACATTAGGATCTCTCAGATCAGAGCCAATGTACCCAATAAATTGCTTCTCAGATAACTCCAGAGCTTGTTCTGAACAATGGTAGTCCTACTGGTAGGAACATCATGCTAATCAAAGCTATTATTTCTGGAAAGAGACTAGCGCATAAGTTGTCATTTATGGCTGTCAGGCCATGTCTCAAAATCTGTCAAAATGTGTCATTCTGGGAAAGCATACAGGGAATGAAACATGAAACAAATCTGACTTTGAAAGGCCAGAATCTATCACATGACTTATTTGCCCTTTTATTTCACAAAGTTTTTCCTAGTTCTCTTCTGAGTTCTTTATAATAGTTTGTCCAAAGCCAAATATTCTTGGCTACTATTTTTCAATGGCAGATATAGGTAGTCCTTGACTTAAGACCATTTATTCAGAAACCATTTGATGTTATGACAGCACAGAAAATGGTGACTTATGACAGTCTTTGCATATATGACAGTGCAGTGTCCTGAGGTCACATGATTGCCATTTCTGACTTTCCCAGCTGACTTTTGACACATAAAGTCAATGGAAAAGGTTGCAAATCACGATCACATTGTGTGTCGCTTAACTACACAACACAAAATGTCATACAATTAGGCGTGGTCCCATGATGCTTCAATTAATGACTGCATCACTTAAACCACAACTTTTCTGGTGCCAATTGTCATTGTAAGTTAAGGCATTATAAGTTGTATGGCATGTTCCAATTTTGAGGAGGAATTAGATTTGCCATCTAGGCTGTCCAGTTGCCAGTCTTGAAGCAAACAAGAAAGGACTATCAGAAAAGATAGCTCCATCTGGATTGAAAAAGGAGGATTTCCTCCCCCCTTAACTGCTAGCCAGATGTATTTCCTTTGTGATATAATCATTTGAAATATGTATGCAAGCTTCTTAGTATTTTCAAATAATAATAATCAAAATAAGCACACTTTCACCATTTTCTTTGTTATGGAAAGTGGAAAAAACTTTCATTTGAATGTATAACATCTAACACAATGCCAGACACTACAGAACAATCAAATAATATGTATTTTGCTTTGCTGTGCCTTCTTCGTTTAAAGGTAGGCTTTTGTTGTCAGTTTGTGTACAAAGGAAAGGATTGAAAAATAGGAAATGCCTTTAGTCTTGTTAATTTATTTTGTGGCAAAAAAAATAGGACAAAAAAATAGATGTTCTTTTGTGAATATGTTGAAAAAAGAGTTCCGTTTGACATTAAAAGAAATCCACATCCATCCCTTGTTCAGTATCAACACTGTGTAGAGAGGATGGTTCTTAACTAAAATAAGAAGGAAGATATAATTAGCAATTTAAGGTCCTCAGAACTACTAAAACTAAAGCTTCACTGAACTGCCCTTTCAAATTATGAGGCCAGAGAAACAAAGTGATCAATGAATTCACATTTTTTCAGTGATAGGAGACATTTGTTAACAATTTGTCAGTGGCAGGATCCCTCTTTTACCAAGACAGTAGCACCTTACTCAGGTAATAAGTGTCACATGACGGGAATTTTATTGACAAACTTTCCTACAGATTTAATTGAAGGATGAGTAGACAGGTACTTGCAAATAAGAGAGGTGGGGGGGTGAAGGAGAGAGAGAGTTCAATGATAGATAGACAGATTGATGATACATAGAGGAGAGAGAGAGAGAGGGAGGAAGGGAGAAAGAGAGAGAGAGAGAGAGAGAGGGAGACTTGAGTTATTTCCTCACTGCAGAACCAATTCTCTTTAACTTAACTGAGTGAGAATTAGAACAAATAATGAACAAAAACAGCTTTCTAAAACTCAAATCCAATTATTCAGTGAAATTATCTAAAATGGCAATATAATATCCTACAAAGTTAGGCGTTTTTTTAGCAGAAAGTCTGAAATTAAGGTATCTAGGGGGCAAAAGATCATTTCACATCTAAAGTGGTAAATACTGAATTCTTCATGTTTGAAAGCCATGACTGCTGCTTTGTGATGAATTTTTAAACTTCCTATATTTTACTACAGAATGTTTTATGTCAACTTAACTGACTTCACAAAGGTTCTACTTTAATTATATAGGACTTTAACACACTTAGCTAAAGGTTCCAGGACAATGACAACCCTGAAGATAAACTGAAATAAGATAAGGGAAGAATCCTATAATCATTCTTTTCTGGAATGATTCCTATTGGCCTCAGTCAAGCTTACTTTTTTAAAAAAAAAATGTGCATAGAACTGCAGCCTGAGGGTTTGTTTGTTTGTTTTTTTAAATCATCAGTTTAGATTAATGCTATGTGAAACCTCTCTTTCTATTGACCAGGGCAAAAGGTCCACTTCCATTTTTATCCTGCATTCTCAGAGAGTTAAGGATTTATTGTGATGGTTGAGTTGATTTAATTGTGCTATAAGACAAGGAAGTCTCCTCTTATTCCACGGGAAAAAGAACCATGACTCATTTCTTTTCCTGCAGAAAACAAGTCCTGGAAAAGAATTCCTTTATGTTTTCTCTTGGGATTGAGCTGAAGCCTAGAAAGACATGGATTTACAGATTAACAGAGTTGAACAGAGTCATCTAGTCCAGCCCCTGTCCAAGCAGGAGACCTAACACCATTTCTGACATATGGCAGTCCAGTCTCTTCTTGAAAGCCTCCAATGATGAAGCTCCCACAACTTCCGAAGGAAAAAGCTGCTCCTGGGTTGATTGTTCTCACTGTCAGAAAGTTTCTCCTTATTTCCAGGTTAAATTTCTCCTTGTTTAGTTTCCATTCATTATTCCTTGTCTGGCCTTCAAGTGTCTTTGAAAATAACTTGATCCCTTCTTCTTTGGGGCAGCCCCTCAAGTGTTGGAAGACTACTATTACGTCTCCCCTGGTCCTTCTCTTTTTGCTATTACTGGAAAGACAAGTGCAGAATGAAAAATGGACCTTTTTTAATGATGCCTTTTTCTGATCATTTGGGATGAGAAATTCTTGCACTTTTATCTTTCTTGCAATCTCCAGTTATTATTATTATTATTATTATTATTTTTCTGTACCCATAACATAAGAAAGCTCACACATGTATATATTCATTCATTTAATTCCACCATTACTATAAGAACACTTTTTCCCTTCTTCATCCATCAGAGATATTACAGGTATTCCTTGACTTACAACCATTTATTTACTGATGCTTGAAGATAGAACAGTACTGAACAAGTGGCTTATGACCAAGTCACCTTTATGACCACCACAAATACACCACACACTGCTGTGTGTTGAGAATGAGCATGCAGAAGCAACCACTGACCCATCTTTTCTTCCCAATGTTAGTCTGCAAGGAAAAATGGATTTTACTCTGAGCAATTCACATCTTTGCTAGGTCTCTGAAAAATTACTACATATTACCTCCAATCATTAGGTGCTTTGAATAATGGCTGGATTCATGCTTAGTCATTTTTGTTTTTATTTCTCATCTCTGGCTTTGGGGTTTTCTTTTAAAAGGGTTATCCTTTCCCTGGCTCTTTTTCTCTCCTTTTTATAGTCAGCCATGTCATGCTTTTCCTCCTTTTATAATGTGTCATAATTAATGATGCTTCTGATAGGGAAACAGGTGCTTGCTGTATTATTAGCTGATGCAAGAAGGTGGGGGGAAGTGTACTCTGTAAGATTCCTTTCAGTCACCCAGAATTAATGGCAGTATTTTAAATAGCTATTTATTATTCAACATGGTGGGCCAAAATCTTGTTTCCTGCTGTTATCACCCATTAGTACATTCAATATGTTGCTGAGAATGGTTTCGCAGCAGACATTATATTGCATTCTATGAGATCTGATGCCTATATTCAAACTAATCTAGAATTCTCTCTGTGCTGAAAAGATATCTTTAAAATTGGGCATACAACTTATCTGTCAGTCCCAGTGGTGGGATTCAACCAGTTCTAACCAGTTTGGGAGAACCGGTTGTTAACTTTCTGAGCAGTGTGGTGAACTGGTTGTTGGAAGAAATCATCAGGGCAGAGAAACAGTTGTCAAATTATTTGAATCCCAGCACTGGACAGGCCATACTTCAATGAGACTGCAGCCACATTAAGAAAAATAAATCTAATTACACTGATTTCATATTGAAAATCCTATAATGTTAAAATGAACATATTTTATTTTATTGTACATTGTTTTGAAGAGGAAGATTTCCTGATCTCTGCAGTTGTATAATGACATTCCATATACATTAGCATGACAAACACAATCATCTTCTGCTTATTTATAATTTAATGGCTGACTTAATGTTAGCACTGAATATAAATTTTGTTGGTCAAAGATAAAAATATAGAACTATAGCAGAACATAGTGCTACTATTTGTTTTAGCAACAGCTATTTAAAAGATGAAGGAAGCACTTCTCAAAATGTTTTCCATCTGTCAACTTTTCTTTCTTAAGGAAAAAAGGAAAAATGATACCAAAGTGAATTTTATGTCCAGCTGATGTTCATGAAATGTAATATGAATTGTTTAAGCCTTAAAAAAACATTAATGTCCTATTTCTCTGGTTCTTTCTTGCATTGTCCAATAGACTAATAGCTACTTAGACAGACTGCAATCCAACGTCTTGGGAATGGTCCAACTCATCTTAGATTCTTCAAAGTTACATTGTTTCCAATGGAGCAATTAAGCAGGTTTATTCTTGGCTGCATTGTACCTTTACTTTTTAACTCCTGTGGATAGATTAATGTTGCATCTGAATCTGGCGGATTTTCTACTATTTACAACCTTGAGCTTGTCTGGAAGTTTTAACAAGGGAGTGCAGTCAGATAAAAAGTTGAATGAAAACAAAACAAAACAAAAATACTGCCCTAAATAAACACGTGCATTCAACATGATTCACTCCTCTATCTGAATAAAATAACAAAGAAAGATGCCACATGCTGATGCTTATCAAAACATTTCTATTTTCTATAGCTAAACATTGATTTATTTTCTATGAGAGTTGTTTTGAATCTCACCAAGAAGAAAATACATGTAGACAGCAAAAAAGCTAAATAACAGCCAATAGGAATATTCTGATCCCATCTTTAATGTGATAATTATGCTTGGATGGAATTTTTCCCCTTTGTGATTTGCTGAAGGATCTGTGGAAAATATCTGTGGTAAATACTGAGCTATCAGAGCTGGGCTTTTATTGTTGATCACAGAGTATAACACTATGTGAGTTCCATTGATTATCAGTATATTTCTAGGTGTAATGGAGGTCATGGTGGTTACCTTTACAACTCTACATGGCTTGGGATTAGGTTATCTGAGGGATCACACTTTTTTCGAAAAATCTGCAACCACCCAACCCAGGAGTGGGATTCAAATTTCTTAACAACTGGTTCTATGAGTGTGGGCGAATTTGTGGGTGTGCCTTAGTTGTCATTTGACTGTGTGGGTGTGGCTTGTATGTGAATATTGTAAATATTTATGTAAACATTGATTTTTTTTTTATTTTAAAAAAGAGCAATTTTTACTCAAAATCAGGCAAAGCAGGCAGGCAGACTGAGTTGCTTACAGAATCACAGATTCACTCAGAGATCTATCTATCTGCAATCAGCTACCTGAGTCTGCACTGAAAAGCTTCAGTCCTAAGGAAGGTTCAGCTCTGCT
>BHFT01038375.1:0-12820 GCA_004320025.1 Laticauda laticaudata | reverse complement strand
TCTGTTCAGTTTCCATCCATTGCTTCTTGTTTGCATTCTGCTTCTTTGGAAAATACATTGTCCCCCTTTCTTTATGGCAGCCCCTTAAAAGCCTGTTGCCTATTACACTCTTGAGTAAAGCATGTGAGCCATTTCCTCCTTTTAGAGGTCCATGAAGGTACACCGATAGTATGCAGATAATAAAGTCAAAAAAGGTGAACAACTTTTTTACAGAACTATAAATAAGTTGAGGCTGGGTGACAAGGAATGGCTGGGAGGCACTCCTTGATGTGAGTGACATTGAGTTGGCCATGCCCACCCAGTCACATGATCACCAAGCCATGCCCATCCAGTCACATGACCACCAAGCCATGCCCACCAAATAAGCCACACCCACAGAACTGCTCGTAAAACATGTTGAATTCCACCACTGCTTCTGAAGCTGACTGATTCCAGAATAAAACCAACTTTAGGCTGTGAAAGGAATTGGTTTCCCCTAGAAAAAGCTAGTGAGCAATTTCAGAATCCTGTACTCTCATCTCCAAGTAGAACAGAAGTTAGAAGCTATGACCAGTAAGTCCTTTGCCCAGCTCCAACTGGGGTATCAGTTGTTGCCAATCTTAGAGCAGAAGACTGTGGCTAATGTCATATCTGCATCATGGTAGGATGCAACTAGACAGTCTGTGACCTGTTGGGTCATTCTTTCATAGATATCCCATTCCTTATCAGATTCCTCAATACCTTCAACACTGGCAGAGTTTCTTAGGTATTGGAAAAGTTCTTTAAAAATTCAGAGAGATGTCCAGAGATGCCTTGAAAATGTAGCACTGAACTGAAGTACAGCAGTCAAACATCAAAGGTTGCCTACAAGAAATGTTTTGTCTCATTTTGTTTAATGTCATAAAATGCTTTATAATAAAAACTGTACATCACAAAATGTTTTATAAAATTTGCCAAATTTCAATTCCACTGTTTTTTTGACACATTCTGTAAGTTAGCCTATTTGAGGAGAAAAAGTTCTGCTCCATGGTAAACCATTTTGCCCAATTAAAGGATATAGGCATGAGAATTTAAACAGTATATAGATATGTAATGAGCAGTTCACAACCATCAAGAAATTGCAATCAGTGCACAATGCAGCATGCTGTCATTATAAGACTAGTACATAGGACCAGGTTTGTTTCTGGCTTAAAGACAAATGTTGTTTGTAACCTTTAAAATCCTGTCTGGCTTGTGCCTGATTATCTGCAGACCACTAATTCTAAATGGAATCTGCTTGCTGAGTGCCCCTGAAATATGATGAGAATGAATTTGTAGGCAACTTGCAGAGACTCTTCTCTTATGGAATGCCTTCTTTTCTTTCTGAGCACAGAAGAGTTATCAGATGTTTCCATTGTAACAAATAGTTATCATGTTCACAAGGAGTGACTAAATCTCTAACTTTGGAATGCTAACTACATACCACCTATTCCCTAAATATAGATTTGTTTGTTGTGTATAATGTGCACTGTGCAGTCCTATAATTACACTCATAAATCTGGCACTGTAGCAGCATGCAAACATGGTGAGAATTGCAAAGTGATCAGAAAGAAACTCATGGAAAGTTTGCAGCTTGTTGTGATGACCAGTGGAGCCTGAACAAAATGTGCCCTCTAATCTAGGATTATTTATTCTGATATATCATTCATTCAATATGATATTTTTGTTAGCCTTTCTTTTCAAGAGGGTTCCTCTTTTTTTCTATTCTGTTTCTTTTATTTTTAGCCTTTTACATTCAGAAGTGTTATAATCTCAGTTATCACAGCATTGCCTTATCTAGCTCTAATGTGAATACCAAGGTTGTTATTATTGTAGGGAGTCAGCAGGGATGCTGCAAGGAAAAGAAAAAATCAGCAATGTAAACAGCAGTTTGTTTGCTTCTTTTTCTGTATGCTCAACAGCAAAATTCTTTTTTTAACCAGGCAGTTTTAAGCAACCACTAAGCTTTCTCCTATTTTGTCAAATTGGGGCCTTTCATCCACCACAAAACAAGCAAGGAAACAAATACTTGTTTTTTTCATCTGAAAGGTTTTCTGCTACTGTTTAGAGTGGAGACAAGCAACTTTCCACAAGTTGGAGCTGGGTGGAAGCATGGGAAGGGGAAATGGAATCAGGATCCAAACAAATTCAATTACTTTACATTTTTTCAAAAAGAATGTGTTGTTAAAATTCGCCATCTTTCTGATGAATATTGTTAACACAGTTTTGTGAGCCTCAAAGTTGCATCTCCTCTGCTTGGTCTTTCTGAGCTTGTTCTTATACATAGTTGTAGCTTTATATCAAGAGCCTAACTATTCATTTTGCCACCTCTCATTTTTATTTATGGATTCAGATCACATCAATGGAAAGCAATCTGAAAACCATAGAAGAAGAAAATAAACTGATAGAGCAGAATAATGAGAGCCTATTGAAGGAACTAGCTGGCTTAAGCCAAGCTCTCATCTCCAGTCTTGCCGACATTCAACTTCCACAAATGGTACAGTATGTTTGTGATTAAGAATTCTGCACTTTCTCTACAAGTCTAAGAATAGAGAAGTATACGGTAGCATCTTGCAGGGCTGTCGAATGGAAAATTATGATGCAGAATCCATTAATCCCACTGTGAAATTATGGAAAAATCTTTATTAGCAATTCCAGGTAGAATGCTGCTTTAAATAGAAAAGAATAATATTTTTGGAGTGGGACAACCCATCTTGTAGAGAGATAAGAGATATACAGGTATTCTGAACTTACAACTACAATTAAGTCCAAAATTTATGTTGCTAAGTGAAACATTTGTTAAGTGAGTTTCACCCATTTTATGATCTTTCTTGTCACAATTGTTAACAGTCAGTTATAACAATCAGTTAACAACTGCAGTTGTTAAAAAGGCAACACAGTTTTTAAGTGAATTTGACTTCCCCATTGACTTTGCTTGTCAGAAGGTTGCAAAAGCAGATCACATGATTCAGAGACATTACAACCGTCATAAATATGAAACAGTTGTCAAGCATCCGAATCAGGTGACATGGGGATACTGCAAGGGTCATATGTGTGAAAAACGATCATAAGTCACTTTTTTCAGTGCCGTTGTAACTTTGGTCACTAAATAAACTGTTGCAAGTCGAGGACTACACAGATAACATAAAGATGGATGATTTTTTTTTCAATGTCTAATCCAGGGGTGTCAAACTCAATTTCACTGAGGGCGACATCAGGATTGTGTTTGACCTGATGGGGGCTGGCTAGGCATGGCCAGCTCGATGTCACACATGTTGGGGGCACCTGTGGTAGCCTGAGCACTCTGCCAGTGAAAACAGGCCCTCCCAAGCTCCATTTTCACTGGCAGAGGCACCACAGGCTGGTTCTTCACTGTTTGTGAAGGCCCGTTTTCACTGACAGACTGCTGGGGCTACCACAGATGCCCCTAACATGAGTGGGTCTTGAATTGACACCCCTGGTCTAATCCAAGGTTTGAACTTATACACATACAGTAGCTTTGCCAAAGGCATACTGTGTACTGCTTTTATTTGATGACATTGCCAATGGGAAACCAGCATCTGGTCCCTTCACCACCCCCCTCCATGAACAGGAGTTCAATATAGACCAAGTTACTTGGTCTCCTTCCATTAATGGCAGCAGGGAAATAAGATTCCACAGTTGCTGCAAACCAGATGACAGTGATCAGTTGGCAAGAGAGAAAAAGCCTCCCCATTGTTCTATGGCCACAATATCTGTGGCCAAAGGCCACATGTTGAAACAGGGAAGTAGATAAATACTGTATGGGTAACCCACAAAAGAACCACTCCAGTGGTGGGATTCAATTTTTTTACAACCGGTTCTATGGGTGTGGCTTGGTGGGCATGGCAGAGGAAAGATAAAATCTCCAGTCAGAGGTGGTTTTGACTGTTCTCCAAACTACTCAAAATTTCCACTACTGAGATTCCAGTTTGCAGGACTTCGGTGGCAGGCAGGAATCTGCGATCGTGTGCGGTTTCTGCCTGGGCTCGCCACTGGAATGCCCTGAGCCAGCTGGCTTCAGGGCTAAGCCACCCTGTAGAGGTCGGCGAAGACGAGGGAGACCCCAGCAGGGTAGAGGAAAGTCGCATCTTTCCTCCCCAGCTGGCTAAACTCCCTTTCCCAAAGGCGGTAGAGTGGCGGTCAGAAATGGCCGGAGAAGCTCTTATCCGGAAAAGTATGTGCAGGAGGAAGAAGTGCTGAAGTGAAAGTTTGGCTGACGGGATAAGAAGCAACAACTAAGGCATCCTGGAACTCAAATTTTTAAAAAAGATACATCGCTCCCAAAGAAATTCGGAAGCAGTGAATGAAAGTGAAAAGGGAAAGTTTTTTTCCCCACTCTCCCTTCCTTATTGTTGACAGCAAACAGAGATGAATGAGAAAATTGGAAAAATCTGCTTTGGCATCAACAGGTTATTTAAGCTGGAGAAAATTTTAATGCCAAGGGATAATAAAGATTTCTGAATATAAAAGGAAAAAAAAAAGAGAAATTTTTTTTTTTCTGTAAGTGGGAAGGAGAGGAAGAGAATAAGAACAGGATTTGGAAGAAGGAGATAGCCGGAATTAAAGAATCTAAAGTTAAATTTTAAAGAGGACTTTTAAAGATACATTTTAACTGGGAACTTTGTAACTAATACTCACCCAGGAAGAGAAGTAAAAAAAGGAAGAAGGTGTCAAAAGAAAACAGCTTGTGTTGTATTTGGATTGCTTTCTGACTTTGGGCTTTTGGAACTATATATTGAAGGATTAAAAACACTTGGGTGGTTGTTTTAAAAGAAAAAAAATCTACAATGGCAATCACTTGTGATGAACTGAAAATAGAATTTAAAAAACTTAAAGAGGAACAAGAAGGGAAGGGCTCTATTGGTTAATTTTTTCAATTCTTAGAAATGGCGATCTCTACCTACGAGAAACTACAAGAAAAGACTACGCAACAAGAAGATTGGGACAAAGAAGAAGCCACTTTTAATGAACAAGTAACTTTACTTGGGAAGAAAGAGGAAAGAGGGGGAAAGAGAATGGAGATTATGAGACCTAAAAAAACAACCAAAAAAGGGAAAAATAAGGTGAAAAGTAGATACAATGTGAGAAAGCAACAGAAAAAGGGAATACACAAAAGGGAAATCGAGACGGAGGACAAGGGGTAAAAAGGGCAGAGGAAAGAAGCAAAGGAGGAGGGAAGGGAAGAGAAGCTTCAAGGGTGTGAAGCAGAGTGTAAAGAAACAGGACTTATTTAGAGATAATGGGTAAAAAATTAATTGAAAAAGTGATTCTGCAAAGGTACATATGATTGTATTGTTATATTTTTGTATTAGAAATAAATGTTAGAAAATTTGGAAACAATGTATGATGATTAGTGAAACATTTGTGAATAAAATAAATGGAAATGAATTAAATGAGAGAATTGAGAGGATTAAATGAAGAGGAATGGGAAACATTTTAATGACATGTTTTAAAATGTAAGTGAAGTGGGGGGAAGTAATTATGGAAAGTTTATAAGCGTCCGCATAGAAGCATTACCTATTTGAAAAGTATGTGTTAAATGTTTAAAATTTAAATGAATATACATTAATGATAGAATTGAACTGGTATGGATATGTTGTTTAATTATATTATATATATTTATATTCTTCTTTTCTTTCTCTTTTTAAAAATATAGCTTGTAGCTTAATGTACTACACAGAATCCGAATGGGAAATTATGTTTTATATTAAGTGTTATAATTTTAGGGAAAGATATAAAGGCGTCATACTCCAATCAGTGACCACAAGAGGAATTTTGTTTAATGAGAAAAGATATAGACAGCTGAAACAGGACAGACAAAGAATATATGTATAATGATCTGAATTGAGATGAAACAAATAAAAATAAAATTAAGAAAGTTAAAGAAGGAGAAGCTATATAGAAAATGTAGAATGGTAATAAGAGTGAAGATGTATATAAAAATGAGCAATGAACTTGAATTGGTGTCTGTACAAGATAGTAACCGGGATCAGGCTGCTTTCAGACAAGATTATTTTATGTTTTTATGTTCTGTGTTGTGTTTGTTTATGTTTGTTTCTAAAATCAATAAATTTTTTTTTTAAAATCCACTACTGGTTCTCCGGAACTGGTCAGAACCTGCATGAATATCAGCTCTGAACCATGGCTTATCATCATATCACCTATTTATATTTCAAAAGATTTAAACACACAACTCACACACAAAACAGAGCCCCGAGCAAAAAAAAACAAAAACAACCCACATTCCGCTTGCCTTTGAATCATACAGCAACACAATCACAATCAAGCTCCATATGCCTGTTATATTAAGACCAAAAAGAGTGATATGTTTATTTTTATTTTATTTTATTTTTATTTGGTTTGTTCAACTGCTTTACAAAATAAATAGGTTTTAAGTAAAAATATAAATTTTAATACATATATACATATAAGAAAATAAAAGAAACCAATAGGACAGAGATGGTAGGCACGTTGGTGCACTTATGCACAAACCCCTACAGCCCTCTTAGGAAGGGTGAGACGTCAATAGTAGACAGTCTAAGGTTAAAGTTTTTTGGGGTTTGGGGAAAAAAACCACGTAGGTAGAGTATTCCAGACATTGATCACTCTGTTCTGTTAGTCATATTTCCTGCAATCAAGTTTGGTGCGGTTAAACTTGAGTTTGTAATCTGTTGTGTGCTCTTGTATTGTTATGGTTGAAGCTGAAGTATTCATTGACAGTAGGACATTGCATTGTATGATTTTATATACTATACTTAGATCGCACCTGAAGGCGGCGTAGTTCTAGGTTTTCTAGGTCTAGAATTTCAAGTCTGGTGGATAAGGTATTCTGCAATGAGTAGAGGAGTGGAGAACTCTTCTTGTGAAATATTTCTGGACTTTCTCAACTGTGTATTATACGGATGCATAATGTGGGTTCCAGACTGATGAGCTGTATCAAGTATTGGTCCAGCAAATGTTTTGTATACTCTAGTTAGTAGTGTAATATTAACCAGAAGAAAAAGCTACGTGGATTTAGGTTAACAACTCTTTTATGCCTTTTTGGCTATATAGTTACAGTGGCTCTAGCAATTAGATCATGAGAGATGAATACTCCAAGTCCTTGACAGAGTTTGGATCACAACAAGGTCTTGACTATTCAGCCTAATATTTATTTTTTCTGATTTATTTATTTTTTTTGCCAATACGAAGACAGAGCATTTGTTGTGAGATTTGAAGTTTGCCATTTGTTTGACCATTCTGATTACATAGCCGAGGTCTTTTTGAGGGTAGCCAGTATTGTCTGTGATTATGAATAGCTTTACATCGTCAGCAAAGAGGACACAGTTGCTCATGATATGATATCAAGGAGTCATTTATGTTGAGTATGAAGAGAGTTGGTCCTAGAACACTGCTTTGGGGGACACCACTATTGACAGGTACAGAATTTGATAGGACACTACCAATTTTGACCATTTGTTCTCTGTTTGACAGGAATGCTTCTATCCAGTTAATGCAGGTGTCCAGAGATACCAATAAAATTTTAGTTTTAGTTGTGTTTGTCATTGTTACCACGAATCAAAGGCTTTACAGAAGTCTACATAGACTGTGTCTATTGTTTTTGCCTGATCGAGATGTGTAGTCCATATGTTTTTTGCAGTGTAAGAGTTGCAGATTGCAGGATAGTTTTTTTCTGAAACCAAACTGTTTGTTAGAGAGTAGGTTGTTTGTCTCTAAGTGGAGGATAATGAATTGGTTAATTATTGATTCCATGATTTTACAGGTGACACAGCATAAAGAGATTGGCTGTAATTTTCAACTAGGCTAGGGTCTCCCTTTTTGAAGATGGGTGACGTAGCTTTGTGACGTGTGACCACAGTTTTGGCAAGGAGTTGGTCCTGAAAGATTTTTCAAAGATTATGCTTAGAGGTTTGGCTATGGCAATGGATAGCTTTTTTAAGAAGCTAGACAGATGTCCTTGTGATGTTGGAATAGCTGCCATGGATGACAAAGAATTACAAATATCTATCTGCAGCATCTTGCTGGGACATCCAAGTCAGGTTGTATGGAGAGGTCTTTTACTTGTTTGTAATATGGCAAGTATACTAACATTACACATGAATGCACTTACACAGGGATAGGCATCGAGAAAAAGGATGTCTATTTAACATGATTCCAACTGATTGCTTTTACCAGAAAAAAAGTTCTGACTTAGATTTTAAAAACTCAGTTCCCATGCATCTCAGCTAGATTCAGATCTGCAATCCATAGGTAAGAAATCTTCTCTCTCTTGCTAATGTCCCACTGATCTTTGATTTCTTTGTTTTACGTTATGCCTTTGTCTTTATTTAGGGCCCGATCAGCGAGCAGAATTTTGAAGCGTACGTGAATACGCTCACAGATATGTACAGCAATCTGGAAAGGGACTATTCCCCAGACTGCAAGGCTCTGCTGGAAAGTATCAAGCAAGCAGTGAAGGGTATTCATGTGTAGGATGGAAGAACTGCTGGGCACAAGAAAGTCTCAGCAGCTACAAATTCCAGATGAATCCATGAAAAGCACCTGGACTGCTTGGTAATATTGGTTGCTGTGCTGCATTTAATAATTACAACATTGCACTATTTTTTTTCCAGCTGACATAAAAAGGACATTAAACATAACAGACTATTGTATTAACAGCAATGAGTTAGATCATCAAACATATTTATTTTCTGTACAAATCTTTTTTGTTGCCATTGTCGTTTTGCACTTGTTTCATTTTTGTAAAGTGAATGTACAAAGTGTGTGTAACTATTTTTTTACATTTTTAATTTATTTTCAATCAAAGAGTTGTATGGATTTTTTTTTAAAGAAAAGATTGTTTAACAGCATTTCTTGCAGCCTGCCATATTTTTACAAATGTGTTTGTTAATTTATTTTCCAATGGGATTTTAAATAGATTGAAAGTTATAGTGTAAATTAAATAATATGCTGGGTTTGTACAGGAAGAAAAAAAAATACTATGAAAGAAACAAAGTAACAGAACCGTGATTCTAGTTTATTTTCACCACATCCTGCTTTTTATAACAATTTTTTTTATGAAATAAGAAATGGATTTGCAAATAGCATGAGAGGCAAAGACCCAGTGATACCAAGGTGAAGGGTGCCCTCTAGTGGATAATCGCCTTGAGCACAGCATGCAGTAAGAGAATTTTTGTAGCAATAATGAAATATAGCAATCAGCAAACCACTGGATCCAGCTACAGCCTTAGCTTACATGAAATAATTGTTTGAAACCATTCAGGGGAAGACTGGGTGGATTGAAGGATACTTTCTCATTGTCCTAATTTCATGCTCATTCATGAAGGAAGATCAAACTGTTTAATCGTTGAAATAAGATAGGTTCAAAGTACAGAAGCTGGTGGGGGAAAATTGTTCTGTTTTCTGCTATCAATATAATTTCATATTAGAAAAGTGCTTCCCAAGTTAATCATTTTGTACATATCACAAAGCAAGGACATTAAACACTACTTATCATTCAGCTCAATACCGTCAACATCAACTGGTAGTAAATCTTAGGAGTGGCTTAGTTGATAAAACTTATTTTTACACCGAAGAAAACAGAGAACATCCAGAAGTGACTAGTGTACATATTGGAGTATTGTATAACTTTGAATCAGGTGGCAGCAAGTTTTAGTTTCCACTGATTATGGCACGGAAGGCCTTCAAATACTGCAATCTGTAAGCCTCATTCAGAAATACACATTTGTCCAAGGTGAGCCCTTTCATAATCTGTATTCAGTTCCTGTTTTGTAACTGCTCTGAACAAAGATCCAACATTTATTTTAGTGAGTGTGAAAATAATAAATAATTCCCCCCTCCAGAATGTTAACATTTTTTTTAAAGAAAAAGAAAATACAAGCCACTAGCTGAACTGCCTTTACCCATTCATACATATGTGCATATGTGCCTCAGTGGAAAGTGTATAATGGCTATGGCATAGGCTTTATTTTTTTGGTGCTACAATGACCATGGTTAGTTTTATTTGCCAACATTATATCTCAACCAAGTATGACCCTGCTCACACTCCTCATTCATACAAGGAGTGTTCCTATCCACAGATTGCCTCTCGGTCATTCTCCAATTTTCATATGCTGTGATTGCTCTTTGGCATTAGGTGAGCTTGCTGTTTGTGTGTGGAGGGACTGGCTTGGCCCTCCGACCTTAGTTTAGACAGGAAAGGTGTATGTTCTTAGAAGCTGTGCTTATTTTTTAAAGAAAACAATTTGACAAAGCTACAATATGTGCTAATATAAATTAGAACACCAAATTGCAATTAAATTATTGTACTTGTTGGTTCGTTTGTTTGTTATAAGACATTTGCTGATGCCAGTTTAAGGCATACAAAGGCATTTACCCATGACAAAAAGTAAGAAGTAATGTACTAAATATTTTAAGAAAGTAATTCTATATTTTATTTAAATTAAATTAAGCACTCTTTTTAATCTCTTTATTATTATTTACTATGGCTTTCAGTTAATTTATCTGTGTTTGGATTTTTGCTCAAGATGTACCTTCATATTTATTTGCCTTCTTTGTATTTGATGTTCTGTAATGTGAGCTGTGATTCTTCCCTTCTTCTGTCTTCCCATTTTTCTTTCTTTTTCCTTTCCTTTTTTCTGGGTTAATTTGCTTTGATGAGCTATCCTGTAAATTAGACCTTTTGTAAAGGACAATGATGTATGCATTTTTTTAATTTTTGGGTAGTTTGTATACTGTTTCTTCATACAGTTAATATTTCTTACATCAAAGCAACAAAACTGTGTTCTGTGCTGTACATTTGGTGTATGGTAGGAAATAAAAACTGATACTGGAACGGCTTCCACAAGTTATTTGGCATCTTTTAAATTTTTTTAAAATTCCACACGCTGCATGCTGCTTTTTAAAAGTACTCTCAGGAACTCTCATGCTGACAGATGTATGACTTGCTTTCTGCAGAAGTGTCCCTCCTCATATATAAACAAAATTTTTTTGAATAGCTGCTAGATGATATTTAAACCAGAAAGACAAAGTAACTTGACCAACAATGTTGATGGGCTTCTACCCTGAAAGACTGAATGCTATCCTAAAATCAACAAGTACTTTAAGAAAGTATTAACTTAAGGGTAAAAACACTTATGCAAGCACAGTATTGTAAGATTTTTATATTTATTTTTTTTAATCCCTAAAAGATTTCAGTTTGTTTTTCTATTGAATTGTACAGCTTATAGGTTAAAAGTAGAAAAAATTATGAAGTGATTTATCTTGGCTTGATTTTTTTATATGTATTTTTTTGAAAAAAAACTGGCATTTTAACAGGGATGCATAGTTTTTTTATATCCACTATTAAGATCTTTGATCATTTTTCTGGCTTCCAGAGTTACTGAAGCAGCTTTCCTTCACCCTCATTTCTGCTCCTCCTCTTGCTCATTTTGCAGAGGGTTTTGTGTAACTATTTGTCACCTGATTCCAACGACAAAGCATATTCCATTCAAGCATTTGATAAAGTAAGTATCCACAAATTGGTCCTTGATAGCTTATCCTGAATTTGAGTGCACTTGGATGATTTTTTGAGTAGACATTCTGATGAAGTAAAGAAGCTACTGCTTCTGATTAAACAGCTAACTTTTCTCCCATTTCCTCAAGAAATATTAATTAGTTTACTTTATTGTCATTGCACCTCGTACAACGAAATCAAATACCATCTTCAGTGCACATCATGACTATGACCATGAAAATAAACACAAACACACATCCTTCACCCTTCACACACTGAACCGGAAACCCCCAACATCACACCAATACTACACTATACATCAGAATTCAAAAGAATAGGGTGGGATATATCCCTGGGATAGAAGCTGTTTTTCAGCCTATTTGTCCTTGTTTTTATTATTCTGTACTGTCTGCCAGATGGTAATAGNTACTGTCTGCCAGATGGTAATAGTTCAAAAAAAGGGTTCCCAGGATGAGATGGATCTTTGAGAATGTTTTGAACTTTCTTCAGGCAGCGGGAGTTATAAATCTTCCAAAGAGGGGAGAGGACAACCAATGATCTTCTGGGCAATTTAAGAGATTGGAGGTTACATGGATTCAATAACTTTCACCAGTTATTTGGTTTTTTTCTTTTATAAAAGAACTAGAAATTAAAGCTGGTAAATACCACTAATTAAAACTGGATGTTGACCAGTTTTTCTATCAATAAAATGATCTTCCTATTCTCAGTTTTATACTTGTAGTTCAATAAATTTGTAAACTACTTACCACCAAATAAATAACACATAAATTTCCTCTTTTTATAAACAAGCAAAATATGCCATAATAGAAAACAAAACTATAGATATTGTCACTAGAAAAGGTTAGGGGAAACTTACCATTTATTCTTAAATTGAGTTGAAAATTGGATTGTACAGAGAAAGAAAAGGTAGATCACTTGTGGGAGGGATGAGAGAGGATGGCTTATTTTTTTCTGCATTTTATTAAATGGTGGAGGAGCACTTCTAATAAGCTATAATTCAAATTCAAGCAAGGGGAAATTGTCCAAAAGTTATAATAGTGTTCTTTCAAAAGGTTACCTAATAAGACCAATAAATATTTCATGATATACTAGATTACAGGACCAAAAGTTCATTTCACAAGAGAGTGGGTATGATTTAATGTCATTAAATTTGGAGAGTTCTGTTTTATCCTATCAACACAAACAACTGATAAGTAATAGTGGTCTCTTTTTAAAGGCCCTGTCACACTGCCCAATGGATGCAAAACGTTAGTAAAAAGGACACAACGGATGAGAAAAATGTTCCAT
>BHFT01038374.1:0-34792 GCA_004320025.1 Laticauda laticaudata | reverse complement strand
CCCCCACCCAGTCAAGTCTCACCCCCACTGGCAGTTAAAAGGAAGAAGCAGCTGCAAGCTCACATTACTCCAAGAAGCACAAAGCTGAAAACACAAGCCTGAAGATGATGGATGAGATTTCGTCAAAACGTCACCAAAATACTTCCATTTTTATGCAGCAGAAAACCTGAATAACCAAAGATCCACATACATATACCCGCAAAAACATTTGTGTGTGTGTGTGTGTGTGTTTATGTATGTATTCATTACTATCTTTATCATCTTCTCCTTCCCATCTTCTTGCTTTGTTTTCTGGTTTATCCATTCTGTCTTTTTTCCAACTCTTTCTGCTGTCTCCTCTCTTTCCTGGATTCTTTGATCTTCATTCATCATCACTTGTAGCATATTTTCTATTTTCCCATATGTGCCTTGCCTTAGGTACTTTATCACTCTATGATTCTTTTCCATAGTATCTCTAATGCTTTGAAGCATCAATGCTATTTCTCTTGAAATCTCACTCCTTTCCCCCTGATGGAGCATCTTGTCTTAATTTAATAGGTTCTGCTCTTACTCAAGTCCAAAAACAATATATTCCAGTTTATGTTACTCCTATTTTAATGATCATAGTTCTTTACATCTCAAGATTATTAATCAAGTAGTCCAGGAAGCTTCCTCAAATCAAAAATCAGTTTGCTTTACTTAAAAGTCTTCCTTGTTCTCACAATAGAGTCTCCAGTAATCATAAAGTAACTAGTTATAGAACAGTACATGTCACCACCGTCCTCCAGATGAATTTTATTTATTTCTCTCATCAAAAAGTTTTTCTAAACTTGTAGGGGTCTGGTATGTTCCATTCATCAGTAAATGGCACCCTCAGCTTAGGTTTCAGCAATGTTTCAAGTCTTATCAATGTAATTAATCCAAATTTAGTTCAGTTTATGGAAGTCAGCTATTCAAATAGATTCAAGTAGATAGTCCAGCATTTTATGCCTTTCCAAAGCAAAGGCTTCCCAATTTAAAAGTCCAATTTTCTATATTTTAAAAAGAGTTTTGCTTTTCTCCCCTTCGTTCCTTTCTTTCAGGTCTTGGATTTTACTCTCTATGGTAGTTTGCGGCTTTAAAAAATCGTTCTAAGAGTCTCTTTTCCTGGATTTTCCTCTTTCTTTTTTCTTTAAAGTTAGGGTCTAAATAAAAAGGAATCTTCTCACCTACCTACAATCACTGTTCATTTGCACCATCATGCACATTTCTTTGTTGGCTCGGCTGTCCCAGCTTCATGGCAACCATGATGGCTGCCTCTTCTTATTGAGGGAGAGGGAAGAAGCCCTGAGTCCAGCAGGAGAGTTGCTGCTTTCCCTGAGTGCCCTTCTCTTCACCACCCCTGCTGGGTGGCTTTAGCTCCTTTTGGAGCCTACCAACAGAGAGAACTTGGTGTGGGAGTGTAGAGACCCACTCCTCACATCCAATATCTCTGTGATGCCAGCCAGAAATCATGAGTTTTACTTTTTTAAGAAGGTAGCTGAGGCAGGTCTTTACATTAGTCTGAGTCTGCAAAGTGGTCAATCCAGAGAGGCACCTGATCTACCATGGGGAAAATGATGTCAACACAAGACAGCAATCAGGAATAAACCAAATGCTGGGGCAAAGCCTCTGCCAAGCCTCAGTCAGGTGTGAACTCCACTGGATGGACGGAGCAGGACTCAGCCAAGTCTAGATCATCCATAGGCATTGGAAAGAAGGATGACTGGAAAGGGGGGACAAAGAAGGTGCTGGGAAAAATGAAAGGAGGAGCTGGAAGTTCTGGAGCAGGAGGAAAAGGATAGGGATAAACCCAACCATGCTGATCTCCTTGTGTGGCAAGCCATGTGATTCATGATGAATGTGTTTCAAAATTGAAGGCACAAGAGGCCTTGGCTCACATGTCAGAGGGCAATGGGCATTGGAACCAGCTGGAGGAGGGAGATGGGAAAACCTCATCCCTAGGCAACACAACCACAATAATGGCCACTCCAGCAGAAGCAGCAGCAACAGTGGGGACCCATAGAGAGACACAAGGATAGGGAATGCCCCAAAGCTGGAAAACAGCACAGCTCCTTTCAGACTCCCAGGAACTGGACAGAAAGCTTTTTTAAGAGACCTTCTAGACTCAGGGTGAGATTTGTCTGAGGAGTCTAAAAACCCCAATTGCATTTTGCTAGTTGAAAGGCTCAGTTGTGAGAGGCCACATTCACAACCGAAACCTTAGGGATTGTTCTGACCAAGGCTTCCTGAGACACCAACAAACACATTAAATCCAAAACCTTTTTATTTTAGCTCAATGGCCGTGAATTATCATCAATCACAGCCCGTAATGAGTCTCAACCAATTATAAATAGTCCCATGGAAGTCTGCTAAAGTCCTTCAGGAGAAGTCTGATAAGAACACACCTTTATCTTTCTTGAAGTGCTGCCAATGACAAAAGTACCAATTAGTCTTTCAAAACAAAATGGAGCACAAATTCACCAGAGAGCTTTCAGGTTCCAAACTGACCAGAGTGAACAATATTGCTTCCTGCAAAGGTTCCTGTCCCTTAGCACTTCCTTTATATCTTATGGGAGGGGCAATCACCTCCAAGCCTTACTCCTGAGTTGCCCCTTTTGTCTTAGCTGTTCTTGCTTCGGCACGTCTTGCAACACACGACACGAACTCAACTCTTGTTCCCTCTTCTGCACTGCCTTGCTGCTGTCAGGCTTCTCAGTGGGATCGCTGGACGAGCTCTGGAGTCAGGACCAACTCCAGATGGCCCTGGCCCCATCTCTGTATCAATACAGGACCATTGTCTGAGTCTTTTCAAGACTCCAAACTGGCCCAAGTTTTTCTCCCCACTGTCCGCAATTCTCGCTTGCCATTCGCACGGCTGCCAGATGGAACGAATCAAAGAGCGGATGGATGCGCCACGGTCAGAGTACACACTAGATATATCGGTAGTCTACCCTGTGGGATTAGAGAGAGGCCCCTTGTCCTGGACTAGTGATTGGTTGAACATGGGTGAAACAATAGGTGGACTGGAGAAAGGGACTATTTAAAATTTCCCACCAGTGGCAAGCCCTAGCATAACTGAGAGGATTTAAGACTACAGGGAGTTTTAAATGCCAGACAGTGGGTGTTGCAGTGCAAGAGAGACGCCTACTGGCCAGCTCAAGGGAGCTACTGGGATCTGAGTGAATGTCTTTCAGGTGGAAAAGGGGTCAGACAAACTCCCTCCCATCAGCAGATCTGTGCGATCAGAATGGTACCTGCGGTCAAGTTACTGAAAGCAAATGCTCTACTCAATGCCCCCCAGCAAATTAGATATCCTCTATGACATTCATTGATAAAAAACCTAGTCTCTAGTTTATCCAAAAGCCAGAGCAGGATGGTTGCCCAGTCTATTTATGAGAAAAAAAAGGATGGTCTTTGGCATTTCTATGTGAATTTTTATATATATATAATATAATTTAGTGTACTATAAACAATAACGTATAGATTTGTTTTCATTAGTCGAAAATGGAGCTGCCCCATTTGCGTGGAAATCCTTAATATACTAGTATAAGCTATGATACGTAATATATATATATCTAACTATTAGTATTATATTATATATATATTTATATTACTAATATTATATATATTATATATCGTCATGAATGCTATTTGCATGAAAATAGGTACAACATAAGTCTGGTCAATAATTGGGAAGGAGGGGTTATAAAAGCGGATTTTATGGGAGGCATACCGGAGCCATGTAAAATCAAAGAAGGTGATGAATGAGAGCTGCTTTACAACTGCCCACTTTGCTGATTCTCAGTGTTAGAGTGCCTCATCAGCTGATAAATGATAGTCCTACATGAATGATCTGTAAAGGAATGCTGGTGTATCTTATTGAAGGGTACAGAACAAAAGCTGAACATGTAAGACTCTTAGAGCTATCGCTATGCTGGCCGTGATGGTTGTATGCCAAATTATACAAACCGAGAGTTTTCATTAGGACAAAAGTTGGTCCATTAGAGGCTGTAGAATTCCCATGAATGGAGGAAAAGAGGGATCAAAATTGACCCAGAGAAAGTGCAGGCAGTTAGGAATGGACGGCTGTGCACCAGCGAACACAACTGCAGAGCTTCCTAGGCTTCACTTATTCTTCTTTTACAGATCAGCTATATTCTTCTTTTGACAAAATTGCTCCTTTCCCTTCATGAATTTAGATAAAAGAAACGTGGGGGGGGGGGGGAAACAAACCAAGAACTAGGGTAGCCAACTACTGAAATGGACTATGGAGGCAGCATTTTAAAAAATCAAACAGGTCTTCTCTATTGAGCCAGTGCTAAAACATCTGGACCCAGATAAACCATGTGTCATCCAAGCAGATGCCAGTGATGTAGAAGTGGGGGTTCTATTGATGCAAAAGAATGAGCACAGACAGCCTTATATGTACTAGTCTAAAAAATTAACTGAAACCGAATAACATTGGGCTGTGTAGGATAAGGAAGCCTATGCTGTTAGATAGGCACTCCTTTACTGGAAGTATTTCTTGGAGGAAAGTAAAATCTTTTCCAGGTTTGGATCAATCACAACAGCCTGGAAACCATGAAACCCCCTTGGAAATTCTTTCCTGCACAAAAGCAAAGAAAAAAACCTCCTAGAATGCATATGGGTGAATATAAAAGAAAAAGAGAATGACATTGCCATAAGTGTATACTACAGGCCACCCAACCGAGCAGAAAAAATAGATGTACTTTTTGCCAACTAACTAACAAATATATGTAGGTAACACACGACAATAGTAGTGGGAGACTTCAGTTACCCTGACATCAATTGGAAGACTAATTCCACACCAAGTGGGAAAGCGAATAGGTTCCTGACTAACTTAGCTGACAACTTTGTTGTCAAAAAGGTAAAGGAAGGAATTAGAGGGACAGCCATACTGGACTTAATTCTTACAAACAGAGAAGAAGTGATAGAGAGAGTTAAAACCACAGGAACCTTGGGTGAGAGTGACCATGACATACTAGAATTTAACATAACATAAACACAAGCAATATAATATCTAGTCCTAGATTTTAAATGAGATGATTTTAACAAACTCAAAGAGAACTTTAGAAAAATTCCTTGGATGAAAATCCTAAAGGGATTCTCAAGAAGCTTGGGAAATGCTGAAAAATATTATTATAAAAGCCCAGTCCAGCACAATATCACTGAAAAAGAAAAAAAAGAAATCCAAGAAGAAATCAGCATGGCTGCACAAAGATCTCTCTGACAAATTAAAAGACAAAAAGGACAAGTACCAAAAATGGAAAGACAGACATGTAACTAAGGCAGACTATTAGCAGATAGCCAGTAATAGCCTATTACCAATCTGCAAACATGAAGTCAGGAAAGTAATGGTTCAGAATGAACAAAGATTAATATATAAATAACAAGAAAAAAACAACAAGGAAACAGTCCATTAAAGAGAGAAGACAGCAAGGAAGTAACAAGCAGAGAGAAAGCAGATCTGCTTAACTCATTCTTTACATCGGTCTTCATGCAAAAAGAAACAATAGTGAAAACTGTCAAAAAAATAACTGTAAAAGACAGACTAGAAATAAAAGTTAAAATAAGCAAAAACAAATTGTTTTGTTCGAAAACACACGAGGTAGACCGGGTTCCAACAACAAAAGGTTTTATTCGAACAACGGAACAGTTTGGCCTGTAGCGCGCAACGCAGCTCTTTTATACAGGCTGGCCTGCTTGCCTTCAGCGCTATGTGCAAATTTCTTTAAACTTTGCCATGCCTTTGTCAGCAGCTCTTTTATGGATTGTGTTCTGGTGAACGCAATCCACTTCTTATATTTTTTTTGAAGCCAATCAGGGAGGACAAGTAGCCTTACTAGGACTAAACGCACTTGCATGTAGAACCCCTCCCCAATCTTAGTCTGATTCCTGACGTGGTTACGATAGTCAGCAGGTAGGAGGGGCTTTTCCGAACCGCTATTGACTTCGCACGGTTCATTTCTCTCGTGAAGACTTCGACGGTATCGGAGATGGGGCTGCTGTTTCTTCTTGATCTTCGCTCAGGGAACCGTCTGGAAGGAGGTGAGTCGTGCGTACCATTTGCCCGCCGCCTTGAGTTGCTTAGGTCCGGGGCGGTTTTCGCCGCTTCCCCCTCGTTTCGCACAATGGCAGGTTGAGCTGGCCTGGCTGGCCCCTTCCAACGGGCTCTTCTTGCAAAGTCTCTTGCAAAACATGTGAGAGCTCTTTTTTTGCTCTTATTTGTGGTGGTAATAATCGTTTGTTTTAAGTTTTAAACGGTTCTTTATTAAATTCGTCGCTGTTAGCCGCCCTCCTCCCTGGTGTTATGTGAGGTTTATTGTGTGTTTCGGCGATTTATGTGTGTTAGTGTTTGGCCGTTTTCATTATGTCGGGCGGATCGAAGCTAGGTCTATGTGCGCTTTACTCCCTTGCCATCCGATCTACCGTTAAGCGGTAGGGTCCTTACGTCTGGGCCTGTAAGTTTTGGGTATTTGTCGCAGGTACCTCACAATGGGGTTCAGCCGTGTAAATGTTATTGTACGCTGAGTATACGCAGGTCGCCTAACTGCAAATTGTTCTAGAACTTTGTGGAGGGAATCCAGGGGGGTTTTTGCTGGGTTGACTAAATATCTGGGGTTTGTAGGTCTTTGTCAAAGGTCTCGTGAGCAGTAATGTTCGTCCGCAATAAGTAGATACCGCTGGGCGACTTGTTAGTGACTGTACTGGTGTTAATAGGCTAAGGAGTGTTTATAATCGGTTTAGACTCTTTTGGAATTGGACCAATCGCTCTAGATGTCCATTCTGTCCTAGTCCTCCGTTTGTAAATCGCAGACCCATTTCGTCCGGGGCTCTGCCGTATTAGGCAGCTCAGCGAGAATGGGATGTGGCGTCAGTTAGGGCCAGTGTGAGTAGCAATCGTCGGTGTTCTGCCTGTACGGGGAGCGCATCAGGGTTCAGATATTGAGGAAGCTTCGTAAGAGTAAGTATAGGGATGATTGGGATGGCCAAAGTGGTCATCGTGGATTGCGATTTTGAGGTGTGGGTGGTCATTTGGGTGATAGGCACGGATTGGGTGAGGAGGCCGGAGAACAGTAGATCGTCGGGTAGAGCAATGAGGGCGCCGATAATAAGCGGGAGTATGGACGGAGATCGAAGGGGTTCGTACTAATTTTTTTCACTAGCGGTTCTGATCGTCGTCGTTGATGAGATCGAGTGAGTGATGGGCATAAGCTTTCCTTTGTAGCTCGTCAGAATTGGAGATAGTGCGACATCAATGACGCAAAAGGTCAAGTGGACGCAAAGTGTACTCACGTGTGCGGGTTACTCTTGAGGTTGGGTCTGCAGTGGCGATAGTCTATATGGATTCTATTGACCATGTCCCTAGGGGTTTTCCCAGGTCCCCGTGATGGGTGCATTGTGGGAGGAAGGTTGCCTTGGTTTTCAGGTGGCATTTATACAGGGAGTTCAACCCCAATACTTGCTATGTCTTGTGTCAATGGCCCTGGCCACCTACAGAATCGATAGCTCGCCTGGGCCAGGCTTTTGCATTTTGACCTCCGATTACTGGTGTTCAGTCTCAGGGCTGTACGATAGTGAGTGTCAAGCAGATCCAGTGGTTGCCAACGCGCTATTCGATAGGTAACGGATGTTTCGCTTGTGCGGGCACTAATGTAGGCAGCGCGTTAAGTCTATGACGTCGGGAGTACATACTTGGCTGGGGATCGACCACATATTCGGCTGATTGCATCTGTCGGTCGAGAGCGCTTGACTTGAGGCTCCATACTGGCCACATGCGTATAGAACGCCACCAGCGCCTTTACAGGATAGATGAGTTGCAGTCTGTGCTGGACGCGTGGAAGACGGTGTTCAAGATGAAGGGTATTCAGTTTTGTTGCCGTGTGGCTCCGGCCAGACCTTTATTACCTTGTACATCGCATGCCAAGAATACGGGGCAGTCAGTCGCGGTACGTGCCTTGAGCGGTGGCGCGTTCGTTGGTTACCAGCGACAAGGGTGTCGATATGATGTGCGGAGAGTGGGGTAGAAGATTTCGTGAGGAGGAAGTCTACATAGATTATTGCTATAGAGCGCGCTCATGTCCAATGCCTGCGTGTGGTGTGATAACATATGTAGTCCGTTGGCGCACTAGCGGCCCGGTGTATAGCTGAGATGGCGGATCGTTCCGCTCGGACAGGACAATGAAGAACTTGATGAGGGTGATCGAACGCTGGGCGATGCAGTCACGCGCGCTGACAGCAGTTCTATTGATATCAGACATGGCACGATCGTTCGTGTAAGGAACGTTGATGTCGGGCGATGTGGGCGGAAATTTGTTTCCTCCCTGGTGGATAGTGCGGGCGTCCAGAGGTTAATAGGAATATGGCTGCGTGCAGCAGCGTGAGGCTCTTGAGACGTATCTAGACATCCTTGGTTGACAGTATGTTAGGGGTCGTCGGCTTGTGTTCCCGCCAAAGAAATCATCTGTCCCAACAGATGGGTTTGTTGTGGTCCGTTTACAATTTGAAATAAGCCCGCCCGTACAGATATTTCGTGAAGCGTTTTACCTCAGCGAGCAATGCCTAGGCTTCCCTCCGTTCTCGACTTGGGACTGTAGATTAGTTCCGTTCAAGGTCTGTTTAGGATAGTTGAGGTCCTAGAATTAGTATGGCACGACGGGTGCTTCTCTGCCATGCAGGGAGTTGGTGGCTAGGACGGCAACCTACTCCAATGGTGAAGCATCGCAGGTCACTCTTAGAGGCAGGTGTGTTTGCTAAAATTGCGATGATGAAGCGTTTTGTGGATTGTTAGCAAACTTTTTAATGTTCTGGAAAAGCCTTCCTTTCTTTGCTCCCCAAGTCCAGTTTGCTTTTTTTATCTAAAGAAGACGGTGTAACGGTTCAGCTGATAGTTGGCCTTGTTTGGGGCAGAAAATACATGATAGAAATTGAATAAGTCCAAAAAGGCTGTTGTAGGTCTGTCTTTGGTTACTGCGGTTCAGGAGTGCCTTCTTTGTATTGCCTTGACTTTCTCTATCTGTGGGGTGGAATGCCCTCACCGTCTAAGAGTAGCCCGAAGAATTCAACTGCTTTTTTTCAATTAGGCAGCATTTTTTTCCTTTTTTTACTTTAAGGCCAGATTCCCTAAATTGTGGTAAGCACTTCTGTGGAGTCTTTTTTTTTAGGTTGGGTTTCCGTCTCTGGCCGGATTAAAGGTAGTCGGTTCAAAATAGGGAACTACCGTCCTTGGATTACCCATTAAGGAGGCGTTCCAAATCAGACTCTGGAAAAACACCCGGTGCCCACGCTTACTCCAAATTGGAGTCGTGGCATTTGAATGCCCACTTGTGTGTGACTTATGGTTTTGCGTGCTTCTGCCGTTTTCTGGGTCCATTCTGGCAAGTTGCTGATGAGGAGCTTGTGCCAAGTCCCAGTTTAGCAAAAAATTGTTTCGCTTTTGTCCAAGGGATGGTCAGGATTGGGTGACCAAATGATGGACTCTCGGCAACTACTGGGTTATTTAAATGGTCCGCGCTAGCCTTCCAGTACAATTGGCAATAGAAAGCATGGTTCAGAGGTTGCCTGATAGTCACCACAGATTCTCAATGGACCTGTCGGTTAGGGTGTAACAATAGGCTCGTTTCCCATTTGCAGTGGTCCCACTGGAGCATAAGATGCAGCAGACATTCCCTGGGCTACTGAGTTTGTGTCAGAGTTGTTCCTGCTATTACTTAGCCTTTATGAAATTGGAGGAACGTCGTCTGGCTTTTAATCTCTCACCGAGGCTACTGGGGGATGTAGGCTAAAAGAGTATAGGGATTTCCGCCCGAATACTTGCCCAGCGAGCCGTCGAAAACGTCTTGGAATATCGCGAGAACATGTGGTCTAATTGAGGTCATCTTCCCCAGAGTTGGGGTAGTTAGACTGACAGAAGGTTCTGACGCCCCCATGGCTCATCTGTCCTGAGGATGTCCCTGTACGTGCACGGTAATCTTGATGTGTGTCTTTTATATTGTAACTTGGTTCGTAAACGTATGTGCCTCAGGGTGTGAGGCATCGGTCTGTCAGCCGGTCGACGATGGTTAGCGGCAGGTCTCTTTTGACAAGTGTTGCTGTATAAGTTAATCATAAATAATTAGTCCTCATAGCGCAATTAAGAACGGAGGATCCGTGGTTTCCTGTAGTCCTATTAGGAGGTCAAAAGGTTGTCTTTTTGTATTGTCTGGATTTGAAATGTCTGGGATTGGAGCGTTTTTTATAGTATTCAGCCAAAGAAAAGCCATCGAGAAGGAAAGGACCCGGGAGTCCACCTTCGCATCACGTTACAATTCTGAGGTGCTTCCCTCGTGTCGATTGTTACAGTCACTGTATACCAAAACCGTACTTATGCGCTAATAAGCGTGTGTCGCGTGGGCGCTTTATATCCTATAGTGACGGGGTTTGGTGAATGTAGGGTTGGCAGTGCGTTTCTCTTTAGGTTTGCCGACTGTTGCTCCTCAAGCCGCTCGGTTTAAGGCTCAGGCTCGTGCTGGGTTGACCATTCTGTTTCTGCGCTGATCTCGTGGGGCTGTAGTTATGTTTCTTTTATTTCCTGGCAGACTTACTCGGAATGTGCTCCACTTACCGCGTTTTTTAACAGTTTACCTGCAGATAGCATGCGAAGAAATCTGCATATCTCGCGCTCGGCATGGTTTGTCCGATCGCAACGACAGCTCGTTGCATTCTCCCCGCGCAAATTTCCTTTTTTTTCTGGCTCGCTCTGTTTTTTTATTTGCGAGTAGATACGAGTCGGCAAGACCGAATCGTCGTCTTCGATGGCTCCTGCTTGCCGGCAGGATGTCAGTCTTCCAGTATGCCTATCTCTTCACTCGACCCACTGTCTTATTCGAATGGGTGGCTGGTGGTGAGTGGGCATCGCACGTTTACGCTTTCTTTTCGTATGTTCTCTTGTTGGGAGTTCAACCTGGTCACCATTGATTTGTAGTTTGTTGACGTGGCATTTCTTCATCCCTTATATTTTTTTGAAATCCCTGTCTTGCTGTCGATTTCTTTGCGGCTCGGCGGCCATGGAGGCTTCTCCTCGCGATTGGACTACTTTGCGGCGTCCCACAGTGAGATAATTGGTTTGGGGTACGTCGGCGGGTTGTTTACATGCAGCTGTTTACTTTGTGCTAGAGTGAAACTGAGCTCTCTATGTCGCGGTCTTGTAGCCCAGTAGAGTATAATATCGCTTCGAACAAAGAGAGACTCAGCGAGTGCCGCGGTTTACCGTTCGATGCGCTCTCAAGTCGATGTTTGAGAAATCGCAACGCGCTCACACCCCTATCTCTGCGCAGCACCGGTAGAGCAGCCAGGAAATCGGGAGGTCTCTCCCACAATTCTGCTGGTGCATCTCCTGCGGTAGATAGTCAAGCGCGCTTTATCAAGTTGACAGCTGCCGGAGCGTAGTTGCACTTTGAGATGCTTTTGGAGTCGTCTGGTGCCACGTTAGATTGTCTTAAGCCGTCCATCGGCTCGCTCGGAAGGGCCGCTTGCATTTTTTAACAGACTGTAGACCCGCAGTGGGTAAGAATACAGCTCGCTTGCGTTGTTCCAAGATGTCATCTTATTTACCATGCCTTTCCAGATACATCTGGAAAGCGAATCTGTGTATGACGTCCCAATCCTCATCGTGTCAGGTTTGAAAGGTGGCAGGCGTGCGTGCTTCCAGAGCATCTCTGCTATGTGTCGGCTCCTATCAACCGCGTGCAGCGTTTCGAGTTCAGGACGATCCCACCTTGCGTTCGCCAGTGTTTTGTTCGATAAGACACACGAGGTAGAGACCGAGTTCCAACAAACAATAAGGTTTTTATTCGAACAGAGAGTCAAATAGGAACAGTTTGGCTGTAGCCGCAACGCAGCTTTTATACAGGTGTCTGGCTGCTTGCTTCAGGCCTAGTGGCATTTCTTTAAAACTTGCCGCCTTTCGCAGCTCTTTGGATTGGTTCCTGGGAAGCCCAATCCACTCTTATATTTTGAAAACCAATTATAGAAAGTAGCCTAGGACTAAACCACTTTGCATATAGAACACAAATAGTAAGAGACCATGTCTGATGCTTGATGTGTACAAATCACGGGGAAGCTATGGATTAAAGCATTCCAGGGGGAGGGTATTTCCTGCAAGGAGCTGGAAATGTTAATTTCAGAACCATTGTATCATAGCTCTTGAAAAATAATCCTGGAGGTACCAAGGAATTACAAAGGGACTGTCGAAGAGCTGATGTGATTCGCCATCCTCGAAAATAGTAATTAAATAACTAGACGACAGAAATTCATACGCAATACAGCGAACATATCAATACCCAGGAAGATACTGGAAAAATAATAAAGAGCAGATCTGCCAAAACCTAGAAACATGTAAATGTGACAACTGAAGTCAAGGCAATGGGTTTGTTAAAAACATGATCATTACCAAAAGCGCAAATCTTATTTCAATTCCTTTGAATAGTGACCAGCAAAAACACTGTGACGATAAATGATACTTAGACTTCAAGCAAGAACATTCTAACCAAAGCAGACCACAACTTACTCTGATAAGCTAGAAAAAAGTGGGATAGATAGACATCACCATGCAGATGGATTTGTAATTGGTTGAGAAATCATTATTCATTGATACAGTCCTTAATGTTACTCATATCCCCATGGAGGAATAAGCCATGGGGTACCACACAAGGTTCCAGTCTTAGCGACCCAGTACTGCATTCCAATAAATCTTCATGAAATGACTTAAGATAGGAATAGGAAGGGGAATCTTAGCCAAATTTGGCAAGATGAATCTATAAAAGCTGGCAGGTATATAGCGAATACTGACTCTGGGTATTCAGCCAGTTTTCGCAGCGTTCTGGCGACCCGTAAGCAGAATTTGGCAAATGTGGCAGCACTGTTAGCTCTTCTGCTGACGCAAGACGGACACGGACCCCCAAACGCAATGTCCTGTTGCCCAAATGTAGTTAACAACTGCTCGCTTTGGATTGCCCGCCATCTCATTCTCGCTACTCTCACTGCTCGCTTGCCGCTCGACTGCCTGCTCACGTCGCCCGCTCACACGAGATGCTGGCTCACCCATTCCAAGCCCATCCTCATAAAAAGCCTTACCACGTAGCCCTATCATGTGCCACATCGCTAAGTCTGGTACTGCGGCGCCTGCTAAGCTGCTTTGAATCTTTCTACCTACTACTGCTACTCCCAACAGACCTCCGCCCACTCCTTGCCCTACAAGGACAGAGTAAAGTACTGGACTTGCTATAGCTGCCCCGCCGATCGAGGGCCATGGCTCTTAAGTGCTGGCACTGCCCCTTCCTGCATCGCCCTGAGACCTTTCCAGTCTGCCTCGGAGGCCATGGCGTCACAAAACTGGGGCCTGGCTACAGCCGTCAAGCCACCATGGATTGGCGTTGTGCCGACCGCTGAGCCCCGCTGATCACCTCAACACACGCCCGTCCCTCTTCCCAACCTTCTGGCCACTCTGGAGGCCATGGGCACTCGCAACTTGGGCCTGGCACAGCCCAGCCAAGCCACCATTGAATGAACTTGTGCTGGCTGGCCCAAAAGCCCCTGATTGCCTCGCAAAACGAGCCCAACCTCTTCCTGATGCTTCAAGCCTCCCCCCCCAGTGCTCTAAAAGCCCTTGGAAGAAGCACTTTTAAAAAGAACCAACTTCCCTCCCACTCCACCTCCAGCAAGCACCTACCTCTTTCAACATCTTCCTCCGCGATTCCCGACTTGCTGCTGCAATCTGCGCCTTGCTTTTGTGCTGCTCATCGTGGGCGTTCTGATTCTGATCTCATGGATTCTGCCGCCTGCTTTCTTTCAGTGGGTATAGTTAGTGGCTTTTTTCTCACATACTCATTATTTAAATACAAGGCAGGCCTAACTTGGCAAGCCTAAGACTTTGTGGACTTTAACATCTCCTAAATATTCCTGAGCTAACATGACTGGAGGAGGAATTCTGGGAGTTGAAGTCCACAAGTCTTAAAGCTATCAAGTTTGAAATTCCCTGATTTTAAAAAAAACAGCGTGTTAATTTTTTTCCTAAAAAAATAGTCATACAAAATTTGGGAAATTTTAGTTGCTTTCTATTTTTTGAAAGCAGCTACTTTGTGAGTCATTGTGTGTGTGTGGAAGTTATTTTAAATTGTGTGAAATGTTATGTACCTATAAATTAAAGCTATATTTTTAGATATTTTCAGCTGTATCTGCTTTGTGAGTGTGTGCATGTGTGTAGTTTTCAGTTGTGTAGTTAGTTTTGTGGGTCTACAGTCTGAGAAAATTAGTAACTTGTTTTGGGGTATAACACTTCATCCTTATTTTAACATCCTGGTTTTAACATGTTGAGATTTCTGGAGCTGAGCCTGCTTGATGGGTTTGGAGTGTTTATGATTGCCCTGCTTTTGTTTTTGCCTGGGTCTTTTGTCTTTCCTATCATGGTGGTTAATTCTGCCAGTTACCAGGAAAAGGGGTTCTCCAGGTGAGTTATCTTAATAATGGCTGTACTTTAGTGGTGTTTTTTGTTGTCTTGCTTGTTTGCCTGAGGGTTTCTTAAAGGTAGAAGGGCTGAGATTTCTGGTGTGAGGTTTTGGGTCCTTGGGGGAACAATCCAGGATTTTTATTACAATGGCTTTGTCTGGGGATTAAGTAAAAAACTGTTTTTTTNTTTTCTTTTATATTTTTACATTTCTAACTTCTGTTTCTGTTAGTTAGCCATTGATAAGAGAAATCCCATGTTAAAAAAGTATTCTAAGCTTTCTCCTTGATTGTAAATCTGTAATTGTTAATTTATTCATTTTTGCACATTCTAATATTTTAATTCATTTTCATATCTTTGTTTTTCTATTGTTGTGCAAACACAATTCTAGCAGCTGTTGAATGTGTAAAATTAAATGAATCCAACAAAATATTTCTGGTTTTAAATTCAGAATACCCTCTGTTGGGATTTGAATTTGAGCTTGTATTCTGATTGGTTGTCAGACTCCCATGGTGCCATGCAGGGGCAACTCTGTAGACTGTCCTGAATCCCAGACTTGGTTGAGCTTTGCTGGATGATGATGTAATGAAAGGGCTTTGGGCAATTCCTAATATGGCTCTACCCGGAGTAGATCTTTGCTATTTAAAATAGACTGGCCTAGGCCAGAGTAATGGCCCATTAGCAAAGATTGGGGGGGCTGAGTTTCTGCCTCTCTTGAATGTTTACTTTTCTTTTGAGGGAAAATATTCTCCCTTTTTAATATATCCTAAAGTATTTCATTTTTCTAGGAGAGGAGTGGATTTTAACTTCCAATAATGAAAAACTGTACCTTTCTGGTTTGTTGGACCCCATGCTGATCAGACTGTACATTGTTGCTGGGTGAAAAAAGAGATCCCTCCCTTCAGTCACATGACCACCAGGCCACACCCAGCCAATCACATGACTGCCAACTCATGCCCAACAAATAAACCACACCCACATAGTCACATGACCCCCTTAGGCCACACCTACAAAATAGGCCGTGCCCACAGAACCAGTAGTAAAAATAATTGAATTCCACCACTGGCCAACACTCTGGATGATAGGCTCAAGATCCAGATAGATTTTGACAGACTTGAACACTGGGCTTTATCTAACACAATGAAATTTAATGTAGAGAAAAGGAAAGTCTTACACTCAGGCAAGAAAAACCAAACGTACACATGTAGACTGGGTGAAACCAGGCTTAATAGCAGTGTCTGTGAGAGGAATCTTGGAGTCTTAGTGGACAACCAATTAAATGAGCCAACACCGTGTGGCAGCAGCCAAAAAAGTCAATTCAATCCTAAGTTACATTAACAGAGAGATACATTCAAGATCAAGTGAGGTATTAATACCACTCCTAAATAGGCACAATGAGCCCAAATGAGCCTCACTTCAACTTTACCTTGCACTACTTGCCAGGAGGAAAAAATTTCCTGGCTGATGCTTTGTCAAGAATGCTTCAGTTCAACAGCTGTAAAGTAGAAGTAGTCAAACCTATGCTCCCATTGCACCGGCAGGCAGCCCAAATGACCATGAGAGCATATGGAGAAGAAAAACCTCCTTTAAATGGAGCTACAGAAGCTGCTTTTAAGATCACTTTAAAGCAGTGGTCCCCAACCTTTTTTGTACCACGGACCAGTTTCACACAGAAACACTTTTTCAAGGACCGGCAAAATGAATTCTTCCCCAATAGGAAATGGCTTCTTTACTATTTCTTTACTAAAAACATATTTTTATATATACATTAATCATGATTATTCATTCTTTGTGGCCTGGTACAAAATGATCCACGGACCGGTACTGGTCCGGGGCCCGGTGGTTGGGGACCCCTGCTTTAAAGGATGACAGATGGTTTAAAACCCATAAAAATGTTTGTTCCATTTAGGATAGACTGGCTTGCATATGGGCCAAGCTATACGTGCCTTCCAGTCATATTATGGAAGCTAGCCATGATGCCAAACAGGCAGGACATTTCAGCTTTGGAAATTTTTACACTTCATAAAAAGATAATTTTGGTGGCCTTCCCTCAAAAAGGACATTGAAAGCTATGTCCAGCTGTCATATTTGCACCTCAGTAAAATGAAGGCAAGGGAAGACACCAGGCCTCCTTCAAACAGTAGCTGGGCCTTCAGCACCCTGGTCAGAGATTTTTATGGACTTTATCATTAGAACTCCCTGAAAGCTCAGGGAACACAATAATTTGGGATATAACTTTTTTCTAAGTAGGTCCACTTTATCCCTTGCCAAAAGTTTCCCATGGCTAAAGGATTACAAAGATATTCCTACACCACATCTATTGATTACATTTTGCTGGCAGAAAATAATTTTGGAGGGCCTACTGAGGACTACGTTGTGGTCACAGTCCTCAGACTAGCAGCAGAACTGAATGATCCAACTTGGTTCTGGAACAGTACTTGAGATGTTTTATCAACTATCAACAAGATAACTGGACCAACCTCCAGCTGTTTGCTGAGATGGCCTACAACAACATGATGCAAGAGCAACACTGGTTTCACTCCGTTCCAAATGTAGCTACAGGACAAGAATTTAAACCTATGCCTGAATTTCCAGTAAAAGATCCTATAATTCCATCATTTAAAGAATGGATCACTCAACTACAAAATATCTGGCTCGTTGTACGAAAGGCCCTTGCTGAAGCTAGGAATGCTTGCAAAATCCAGGCTGATTTTAAAAAAAGGTTTGGCTCATATATATTTGTCCACACGATTCCTCCAATCCTTACAACTCTTGAAAAAGTTAGGCCTTTGCAGCATTTTATTTTACTGATGGACATAGGGTTATGGGGTTGGAAGTTGAAGGGGAAAGTTAGCCTAATGCTTCATGTGTGAATTTCAGACTCCACCTCCACAATCACTATCTCTCAGTAGAAATTTCTTTTGAAATGTAAACCACTTCAAGAGTTGAGAAGATAGCTATGCAGTTCTTTACAGATATCTTATTTGCATGACAAGAATCCTAGCTTTAAGTGGTTGAAGACTTCATCTAAGGAAGCAACTGCCCTGCTTATGAAAGTCAGAGGCATACAAGAAAAAAAAGGGGAACATCACATTCCAAACCCATCATTCATAAAGCTACAGCATGAATTCAGCCCTTTCCTTGGGGGTACTCCAAGAAAATTCCAATTTTTGAAATTTTTTGATGTACAACTTTAGTGATGACAGATATTCCCTGAGCATTTGAAAACAACAATTCCATATATTGTTTACACAATCATCTCACCATTGAGAGGTATGCCAGTAAGCAACACAAGATGTCAGCTGGTGCTCCATTCAAAATCCAAGAAAGAAATATTTAGACTCCATTAATCAGAGAAAATATATCTTTTACTGGAAATCAAGTGGTAGAAACAAAAGAATTCTGAATCTGAGAAAAAGAGTGCGTAAATCATATATACAAAGTAATGGCAACGTTCCCACCCCCAATAGTTCAATTGGTTCATCCAATTAAAAGTTGTGCATATCATCATGTGGGCATCTCCAGGTTAATGAGGCATCTGTCCATTGACCTTGATAAAGAGTTTGATAAAGGTGCAGCTGTGCATAGCATAGGATAGAACCTAAGCAAGAATCTCCCCCCTCAGCTTATACAGTTCTGGTTTGTAAACACTCCAGCTCACTTCCCATACCATTCCCCCTCCTCCCCCTGTACTTATTGACAGCCGAAGATGCAGAGCAAAGGGAGAAATCTTGAAGGCTGACATTCGGTCCTCCCTGCAAAGTGATGTTAGTCCTAAAAAAAGATAAAAAATAGAAGGTAATAGAAAATATACATCTAACACCTAATACTATTTCTTAGGTTTATCAAGATATTAGTACGAATATGCCTTGATAAGTTTAGGAGCTCTAACATCCTTCTCATTCACCCATTCAGACTGGGAAGGAGGAAATATTCCAAACATCAAATTGGAGTCAACCCCTTGTTTTCGAGAATTCAAAATTTCTTTAACTTCAAATGTGTTCACCTTCAATCAGCAATGGTTACGGGGATCAACCTGAGTTGGTCTCAAGTCAGAGGTATGTCAGGTTTAATAAATTAACATGAAAAACAGGGTGATCAGGGTGGATCCATCGAAGGGTTTTAGATAATTTCAATATAGACTGCCACAGGGTTCACAATTTGTTCAATTGAGAAAGTCCAACATACTAGGTCCAAGCTTTTATGACTTTGTGTGGTCTGCAAATATCGGGTGGATAAAAGATCTTGTCACTAGCTTGATATGGTTTTTGTAGAGTTTCTCTTTTTATCTGCAAATTTTATGAGCTTGATGAGCATCATCTAATGCTTTATGGGTAACCAGCCAGGTAAGCTGAAGCTTGTTATTCATTCATCTAATGACGATGTTAGGTTTGAGCTCAGGTATGATCAGTACAAAGTCTTGTCCCAAAGCCACTTTTAATGGAGTAACACAGTACTACTATGTACCGAATTGTTATATGCCACCTCAGCAAATGGCAATCGGTCAGCCAATTATCTTGCGATGTTATGATATAAATATAACATGAAGATATTGTTCCAATACCGCATTAGTCCTCTCACAAGCCCCATTGGTTTGTGGGTGATTAGGTGTAGCTTAAGACTGGGCAGAACCCAATAACTTCAGGAACTCCTTCCAAAGTTTGAGGTTAACTGGACACCCTGTCTGAGTTATGCATTCAGGAACCCCAGTAACCTGTAATATGAAAATAAACAGTTTAGCCAATGTTTTTGCACGATGGGATTTTCGCACAATGTATGAATGTACCTTTGGAAAACAAATCGGTTACTACCAAATAACTGTGTTCCCCCCACTTTCAGTAATTCCACTATAAAATCCATAGAAATTTCCTTCCATGAGCCATTGGTCTAGCCACATTTTGTCATTAAGCCTGCTGGTTTACCTGGAGGCTGTTTGGCTGAGGCACAGATAGGACCAACTTGCCACAAAAGTCTCAATGTCCTTTTTCAAGGTGGCCACCAAAATTGCCTTTTAACCAAGTGTAAGGTTTCATGAATCCAAAATGTCCAGCACCTTTAGAGTCATGAGCTTGCTGTTAATATTTGGGTTTCTTCAGTTCACTTGGCACATATAATTTGGCCCCCACCCAGCAATCCATCTCTAACCATACAGTTATTTGAGTTTGCAAGGAACCAATCATCAAGTTTTAAAGTGTCTCTAATTGCGCAGTCAAATCATTAATAAATCAACCTCCTTCTTTTCTGGGATCTGATAAACCATTGGAGCTGCCAACTGTTTGGTTGGATTAATAGGCCATACCATCTTCTGGCGAGCACTATTATACTGAGGTAATCTAGATAAAGAACCACCATGAAGTTCTTCCTTTGGAATGTATTCAATGAAAATTAAACCTTTTAAAGTATTGCTCTCAGCGAACTTGCTTGGGAGACAGCTTTTGAGGCGTTTTCAAAGCCACCAATTTATGATCCGTCCACACCTCAAATGGGTGTTTTTCCCTTTCTAAGAAATGCCTCCAGGTTAACGTTCCACCCCAATAGTTCAATTGGCTCATCCATAAAAGTTGTGCATATCATCATTGGGCATCTCCAGGTGGTGATGAGGCCTCCTGTCCGTTGACCTTGACATATTTTGATAAAGAGTTGCAGCTGTGCATAGCATAGGATAGAAACCTAAGCAAGAATCTCCCCCGCCCCCAGCTTATACAGTTCTGGTTTGTAACATCTCCAACTCACTTCCCATAACCATTCCCTCCTCCTCCCCCCATTACTTATGACAGCCAAAAGATGCAGAGCAAAGGGAGAAAATCTTGAATGCTGACACAAGGTTTCATATGTTTCTGCCAGTCAGAAAGGGTCTGGTTCACATTAGTTATCAAGGTGAAACTGGCACTTGGTTTGCAAACCCAGAAGTGAGATCAACTAAAAACTTGATTCTGAGCTGAGAATGGACATGAGTTTTCTGCTGGAGATAAGTTCATCTAGACTGTTGCTTTTATCACTATCAGTTAAATATCACACTGTCCTTTAATATATAAGTTTTCACAGGGTGGATGCTAATATTCTAAAGTGCTTCTCAAGCTTTTCTTCATCACAGACCCCCTTGAAATAACATTTGTGACCAGAGACTATGGTCATAGACTACCAATAGCTAGGATTTAAATCATAACATTCCTTCAAGCCTTCATGAACCTGTCCCCAGGGTACCTGGACCACAGGTTGAAAACCACTGCCGTAAAGCCTTTATCTAGGAAATAAAAATACAGACCGTCCTCAACTTATGACCACATTTGAGCACTAAACCTCTGTTGCTAAGTGAGAAATTTAAATGAGTTTTGCCCTCCTTGCTGCATTTGTTAAATGAATCACTGAAGTCCCCTTTGACTTTGTCAAAAGATTGTAAAAGAGGATCACATGACTCTGGGATACTGCAACCATCATAAATATGAGTTACTTGTCAAGCATCTGAAAGTAAATCATGTGACCATGCAGATGCAATGACTATTTTTTCACTTTATTGACATTATGACTGCTGCAGCATCCCCATGGTCATGTGATAAAATTTGGAGACTTGGCAACTGACTCATGTTTATGACAGTTGCAGTGTCCAGAGTCATGTGATCATTTTTTGTAAATTTCTGACAAAGTCAATGGAGAAACCAGATTCAATTAACAACTATATTGCTAAGTTAGAAAGTGCAGTGATTAACTGTGGAAAGAAAGGTAATAAAATGGGGCAAAATTTACTTGACAAATGTTTTGCTTAGCAACATAAATGTATATTGTAAGTTGAGGACTATCTGTACAGCATCCATTCAAGACCCCATAATCTGGTTGAAATCTTCAGATGACATTTTTATCTGAGGTGTGCTTTTCTACTTACTTGACACGTTTCATCAGATACAGATTAACAGAGTTGGAAGGGACCTTGTAGATCATCTAGTCCAGCTTCCCACCCAACCAGACCCTACACCATTTTTAGCAGATAGCAGTCCAAGTCTCTTCTTGAAAGCTTCCAGTGCTGAAGCTTCTACTACTTCTGATGATCAGCTGTTCCATTGACTCTCACTGTCACTGTGCTTTGGAAAATAGTTTGACCCCCTCCTCTCTGTGGCACCCCTCAAATATTGGAACATTGCTACTGTGTCTCCCCTGGTCCTTCTCTTCGCTAGACTAGCCATGCCAAGTACTTGCAACCTTTCACTGTATGTTTTAGACTCCAGGCCACTAATCATCTTGGTTGCTCTTCTCTTTCTAGAGTCTCAACATCTTTTTTATAGTATGGTGACCAAAACTGGACACAGTACTCTAGATATGGTCTTACGACTCTATAGTAGGTGTGGTTTTACTGTTTTACTGTAGAGTAATATTAGTACGTCATGATCTTGATTGTATCCCTCTGTTAATGCAATTTAGGACTGCACTGTTTTTTTTGGCTGACACCATACACTGTTGGCTCATATTTAATTGGTTGTCCACTTATGACACCAAGATCCCTTTCACAGTTACTGCTATTAAGTCAGTCTATATGTGTACTTTGGGTTTTTCTGGCCTAAGGATAAGATTTTACTTTTCTCTACATTGAATTTCATTTTGTTAGATAGGGCCCAATGTCCATCAGTTGGATTGGAGACATGCATTATTATTTGGGTTTTACAGTGATATTCCAAGCATTCTACAAAAGATAAGAAAATAAACATTAAGTGATCTGTTTTTCTCAGTGTTCATCTTACTTAGTTGCAAGGTTCACTTATTTTACACTGCACTTTCCTAGTTTTCACAACTAAACCTATCAGTGCATAGTGCCAAGAAAGGTTTTGTTTTTCAGCCAGCCTGTCAGAGTGTGACACTGATTAGGACTGAGAGGAAAAGAGAGAGGAAGAAATTGACTCAGCTGATTTCCATGCCAAAGACAAGAGTAGAAACAAGTCTCTCTGACTTGAGTACAACATTTTAACTACTACATAGCATGTCTAAAGACAGTGAGCAGGTGTTGGATTCTACTATTTCGCACCTATTCACTAGAACCGGTTGTTAACATTCTAAGCAGTTCAGAGAACGTGTTGTTAGAAGAAATTACTGGCCTAATCCTGTAAGGAAGGCAGGAAGGAAACATTCTGGTATTGCTTACAGAAACTGCCTCTCCGTTAACCCTTATTACANTTCTTGGCAGGACTAGAATTCCTGTCTCAGGAACTTCTCTGAAGTTTTTTCTCCTGCTTTGCTGGTACTTTGCTTGTATGGAGTGACCATTTAAAGTTACAATGGCACTGAAAAAAGTGACTTATACCATTGTTCACACTTACGACTGTTGCAGCATCCCCACAGTCATGAGAGGCCAGGCGAGCAGATGCATGCCTTGATGTGAGTGATCTTGAGTTGGCCGCACCCACCCAGTCACATGACCACCAAGCCATGCCCACCACCTAAGCCACACCCACAGGACCGGTTGTTAAAAATTTTGAATCCCACCCTTGACAGTGAGCATGACAAAAAGAACATGATGAAAGAAAAGAAACTATTTATGTATTTATTTATTAAACATATTTCTAAGGTGCCACAATCCAAAGAGATTCTCAGAATTGATATGGACTAAAACATCCATGGTAATGGGACACAATGGCTGAGTAGTTAAAAATGCTGAGCTTGTTAGCTGGAAAGCTGACATGCTATGTTCAAGACCTAAGTGCTATGCAATAGGGTGAGTTCCTATTACTTGCCCCACCTCTTGCCCACCTAAGAGTTTTACAGCATGCAAATGTGAGTAGATAAATAAGTACCATTTTGGTGGAAAGTTAACAGCGTTCCATGTGCCTTTGGCTGGCTATATGAACATGGAAAATGTCTTCAGACAATTCTGGTTTCCTCAGCCAAAAAATGTAGATGAGCACCATGTCCTAGAGTCGGAAGTGACTGGACAGGGGAAACTTTTACCTTTAAAACATCTGTGGTAAGAACAAAACAATCCCAAATATTATAAAAATAAAAACCATGCAATATACAACAAAAATAGAGATAGTGACATCCACATAATGGAGAATCACTCTGAAATAATTCAACTTTTAAAAATATCTTAAAAGACTAATGAAGAATTGTCAGCCTGATCTCTATGGCAAAACTGTCCTGCAATGTTGGCACTGCCACTGAGAAGCATCAAAGCTCCAAACCTCTGGACTACTCATAATAATGGTCTGGCCATCATAACTATATTGTTTTTATTATTTATCCCATTCACTCTGATCCTTGGTAACTGCCTGGCAGTCCTTGAAGTTTACTCACAAGATTTTCCAGAGATGATTTGCTATTGCTTTCTTCCTAAGGTTGAGAGAAAGTGATTGGTCCAAGATCACTCAGCTGGCTTTGTGCCTAAGGCTAAGACTAAGTCTCCTGGTTTCTAGCCTGATGCTTCACCACTAAACCAAACTGGCTCTTGTGTAAATTATAACCATCTTCAAATGGAGTGCTCCATCTTTTTGTTGAAAGCTCAATGGGGAATTAGTGAGGTCTTTGCTGTACATTACGGCAACAAATATCTTACACAGTTCAGCTTCCCAATTTCATGGAAGATACGGCTGCATCTCTGTCTGGTCAGCAACATGCTTTCAATGGATTTATGGCCCTGGTGTTCTGCAATGTTTGCAATACAGTTCTCAGCAGCTGCATCCGACACCCTCTGGCACCCAGCATATTCACTCATCTTCCCTTTTGCTTTGTTCTGCTTATGCATAATGTCAACTCATAAACCTTTCATCAAGTCAAACAGGTGGAAAAAACCCATTACCAAAAGAAGTGTTCTTTCAGGTTTGGGGGCAGAGAAAGATGGGGCCAAAGGAGGCTGAGAAATCTCCCTGGTGATTTAAGAAAATAGTTGTGTGTGCTCTTAGCTGAAAAGCTGGCTTTGCTATGCCCCTTCAGGTGCTGCCGAGCTTCTGAGAAGCTTGACCCATCAGTCAGACTAGTGACAGGACCTGGAATGTGCTATGAACATAACCAAAGAGAGAGCATTTTCAGTTTAATATGTGGTGATGAAAGAAAGGTTTCAGCATGAGTAGGAATGCCAGTAAGAGCATAAACACTTGTCCCTTTATGGGGAAGCATCAAGATTTTGGAGGGTTCACCCTGCTCTGCAAAAAAATGTGTTCCCATGTTTCTGGCTCCAGCAAACCTGTTGGCAGACACCAAGGTTAATCTATTTAAACAGGTTCTGATAAATCAGCAAGGTGAGAAATATGGAGATCAGGAAGGAGTATTTAGCCAAACTTTCCAACTGTTCCTATTTAAGCCCATGTCACACCGAACCAACGGATGCAAAGAGGATGTAAAACGGACAAAAAACCTTGCCATCCATTCGTCCATTCAGAAAACGCGATCGTACTCACTGCCTCTGTTTGCTTCCTCTCTATCCTCCAGCATCCGTCTAGTGAAACGTTTCATCTGCTCAAAAGTTTTGGGCTGCTAAAATGCTTCTTGCCCAGAAAATGTAATCCAGTTCTCCACTTCTGACATCCTGCTACTCTCGCCCACTGGCCTCAGGGACCACCGACAAAAGCATGGCGGTACAGTTGGAGGTGCCAAACCACCATCAGAAATTGTGGTCAGAGAAGTGGTGCTGGCCAGTCATGAAGAATACAAGGAGGAGCTCCTCCAGTGCCCTCCACTGAAGAAGGATGGAAGAAAGTTGCAGAGCAGTGGTAATCAAGAGGTGAATACCTGTCCCCCAATACCGTGGAGCCATAGATGGCAAGCCACGTGGCCTGCAAACTCCAGCCAACTCGGGGTCCACTTATTTAACTACAAAGGTCTTCTTCAGCATCGTCCTCTCTCGCCATGGTCCATGCTGACTACAAAGTTCATGTACAATCGATGCCCCCCCCCCTTTTTCAGGCTACGGCTCATCTTTCCGATGCCCCAGGAATACAACGCCAGTGACCTCAGGAGGGGCTCGGAAGGCAACCTCATTCGTGGGCTTCCACGATCCAGACCCCCTGCCCAACCGACACGCAAGATGTGCCCTAATTCAATCGTGGGATGACGCCTTCTCCCTCAGAACCTAAACACTCAATGGAGGCCATACACTTCCAGAGACTCCTGACCCGTGAAGAGAGGAATCTTCAAACCCAGGCTGTCAGGCAAGGCGGTGTGGAGGAACGCCTTGGCATCTGGCCAAAAGGTTGCAGGTTTACGTTCTCAGCACCATGCACGGCATCGCACCAGAAGACCGTGAGGAGGATCCGTGGAACTTGCTGCATCCTCACACTCTCATGCTGCACCCGCTACTAGTCTCTGCAGAACAGCTCCGTGGACCGTCAACTAAGGCAAATGGGGCCAATGGAGCCTGGGGAATGGAGGCAAGGGTGAAGACCTGATTACACTCAGGATGTCAAGGCGACAACAGAGCCTCAACGGAAGGAAGAAGCAGGCGCAACGTCCTGAAACAGCTCGGTGCACTCCCAGCTGGGCGGTGGCAGTGGCAAGACAGTGATGGTAGATGCTGTAATGGATGCTTCCTTCAGCTGTTCTCATCACAATACGGATGGATGATTGGCCCATGTAATGTTGCGTGGGCCTACAATGAACAGGGCATTTAATAAAGAGTTGTGTTTGTTGTTTCAAATGTGATGGATCAATGCCTACAATTGTTTATTGATCAAAAAAGGCCATAGGTGTGCATCCTGGAGGTAGACCATACCCAGTCCCACTATTCCTTGCACTGGAGGTTTATCAATCCCACAGCTATTAGCCCATCCCAGACAGGTATCCTGCTGCATGGCCGAAAGGTCCTCCTGCATACACGGGCGCCACTGCATCTTAACCCATGCCCACAAGCTGCAAAGCTAAGCCAATTTCTAAAAGTTTCCACCAAGACTTTATTAAAAAAAAGAAGAAATGAAGAAGTGTGTGAATCAAAGATAACTTTATTTTTGAACAACAAGCTGTAAAAAAAAAAAAATACCCAAGGTCAAGTTCCAAATAAATCACAGTAGCCAGCTACCCCAGTCCTCTGGCACTTTCTTGGGTCACTCGGTAGTGTGCCCAGTCTCAGGGTGAAGGGTCAGGTGCTGTGGTGGTGGGATGGGTGCTGATGCCTCGGCCCCGAGAGGACAACGAGGGATGGTGTGTTTGAGGAAGGTGTTGGATTGGACAGCTGGCTCAGCCCCGTGATGCTGAGAGGTCCTTCCGCTCCATGCCATGGGGTGTCACAGCCAGTACTGATGACAGATGTAGCTGAGGGCCGGGCTTGGCTGTGGGGTGGAGAAGGATCAGTGTACGTGGGCCTGGTCTGTTCTTGCCAGCTGGGTAGGACCTGGCGTGGTGGCATCATTGGCATAGGGTGGGCATTCGGTGCAGCAGTGGACCAGGTGAAAACGGTGTTCACCTGAATGACTCTGTGCCGTGGACTGGGAAGGGCTGCGCCCTGTCTGCTGACCGTCCTGATAGCCGTTAGCCCTGGGTAGGTGAGGGCCTGTTCGGAAGCTCTTGGGAATGGAGGGACATCACCTGGGGGTGGAGTGGAGGAAGACAGACCTGACTGGGAGGGAGCAGGTTCCTCTGGGTCTGGAGGTTTGTGAAGCAGCTCCGGTGAATCCGTCCTTCACCACTGGTACTGGGGATCCGCCATGTCCCTCAGGCCTGGTTGACATAGTGAGGGAAGGCTTGTGTTTGAGGATGAGAGTGGTGTGGACGCAGCTGAAGAGGAATCTATGCTGGTGCGGATGGTGTCTCCTGTTATCCAGCAGGACATGTGTGGCTCAGCCCCTCCTGCTGTCAGCTGCTGCCTTTCTGCGGAGCGGAGCACTGGGGGGGTGGATGCCAGCTTAGGATGTGCTGACTCGATTGTCTCCTTTCTCCACGCCGCACCAGGTCAGTCCTCGTACGACTCCACCATGCTTACCACACCTGTCGTGGGTTCCCGCCATGGCACGCTCTCACAGAAACCTGCCTGGAGACAGGGACTGACTTCTCGCCAGGAGAAGGAATGGTTTCAGAAGCTGCGGAGAGAGAGGCGTAATGAGAGGGGCTGCTGGTGCGTCCTCGGTGGCGGACCTCACCCTCCAATGAACTTGCACGCTGGCCATTGACGTAGGTCTCTCTGCGTCAGCTTCACATTGGCCTGGCAGAATTTCCCTTCGGTGCAGCTTCCCGCTACAGGTGTGCATATGTTTCCACCAGCCGAGGACACCTCTCGAAGTGTAACCCATACTCTCTGGCCGCTCTCTCTCCAAGCAGCCTGCTCGCTTGGTGTCCTGAGCAGTGCCGGTGTCCCTCCCGCACAGATAGTCGTTCTCTCTCAGCACTCCAGCACTCCCTCGGCGCTCCTCAATGTAATATTGCCTTCCTCTCCCGTTGTCGCCAATCGCTCTTCCTCCCTTTGTCTGGACCAGATGGGCCCTCATCAGAGGGGCCTCCCAGGTAGCCAGGGCTGCTCCTCCAACACCACGCAGCAAGCAAGCAGGAATCATCATCAATCATCATCATCAATCGTCATCCTACAGCAGGAATCATAATCAGCATCACATCATCATCAATCAGAAGCAGGAGGATCATCAACATCAGCAGCAGCAGCAGCGGCAGCAGGAATTCAGCAGACAAGGACCAGTCAACGGACCAGGATCAGCAGCAGTAGAGTTAAGCAACCAACTAGGGCCAGCAAAGTCCAGGAGCACGAGCAAGGACCAGATCACGAAGCAGGCACAGCAGGAGAGCAATGACCAGGAGCGACGAGCTAGGACGAAGCAAGTTCAGGACACGAGAAGCGACAAGCAGGCCCAGCGGACCAAAGGAGCAGCTTCAACAAGAGTAAGCACCAAGCAGAAGCCACCATCACCAGATCAGCTTTCAGCAGAACCCCCAGCAGACAGCAGAGTCAGGGCGCAGGGGTGCGGGAGTTCTCTTCCTCTTGCCAGGATCGGCGGCAAGGCTGCTGAGGCCTTTCGCTTCCTTCCCATGTTGTGGGGTTGCTGGCTGGCACGAGCTGGCAGGCAAAAGCTGCAAGGAAGCCAGGCACGAAGGCTGCAGCAAGCAAAGGCTTGGGCGAGGAAGCCTGGCAGGCTAGCGCTGGAAGGCAGCCTGGAAGAAGCCTGCAGGTAGGCTGTCATGAAGGCTGCAGAAGCAGCAAGCAGCCCCAGGCGGCTGGAAGCAGGACTGCAAGCAAGCTGGCAGGCCCAGCATTGCAGCAGGCAGGCTAAGAACTCAAGTGTCAGACAGTCCTCAGAATGCTGCCACATGCGAGCGTGCTTCCTTTATTATTCATCATGGCTTGTGCAAGTGCACATCCCCCTGCATGTCGCAACGTAATGCAGGGCATTCCGCTAGGCACATTCCGGCTGCCAATATGTTTTCACACCGCTGTAAATGCGCGCGTGTGCTATAGACGTTCTGCATCATGTGAGTGCCATAGTGCTACGTGCAGGGCTTATGCGTGATTAGGTCCGGACCTCGGGAAGACCATGCGGATTCGCGCCATCAGGCGAAGGACTTAGTCATAAGCAGTCCACTCCTATCCGCTTCTATCCGCTGGCTTCATTCCCATCCGTCTGCAATCCGCCCTGCGTCCTCCCCGCGTCCGTGTTATCCGCTCCGGTTATGCAAATTTTTGTCCCTTTTGAGAGCGGATAAAAACGGATGGAATATTTTGCTCGTCCGTTGTGTTCTTTTTGCATCCGCTGGATGGTGTGACATGGGCTTTACCAAGGATAATCTGTTTTTAGGTACAGTGCCCAATCAATCCTTGTCCTTATTTGCCTTTTCAAGATTTTTAAAAACCAGCACAAACTTCCCAATAGATTAGGAAAGAGTAACATCCATAGTTACTATTTATTAAATATATAAGGTGCAAGTACAGTCAGTTTTATAATGGTTAAGGCATCAGGCTAGAAACCAGGAGACTATGGGTTCTAGTTCCCCTGAGCAAGAAACTGCTGGGAAACTACTAGCCAGGCAAGAGGAGGGATCAAGTGGCCTTGAGTCATTGTGCAGCTGCAAGAGACATAGGGACGACCTTCCTAAGTCCCATAGGAGTCATCTATTTGTTCCCAAGAGAAAACAAGCAGTCTATAGAAATTCCTGTGTTGTGGGCAGAATACAATAAAGTAATTACTTGAGCCCTAAATGTGCAGATCTGGTTCCTTCCACTCAATATAAGCCATCTAGGTGACTTTGGGCCAGTCACCGTCTCTCTGCTCTAGGAAGCAGGCAATGAAAAACCACTTTTGAAATCTTGCCAAGAAAACTGCTATGTCTTGTCCAAGCAGTCTCTCAAAATTGGACATGATTGAATGAAAGGGGAGAAACAGTGAGGTTCAGATCATTGGCTCATCTGACCAAATATTGATAGTGGTATTTTTCTCTTACATACCTCCCCAACATGATGAACCTCCCCATTATATCCTCATGTCTGTCCCTAAGGTTTAACTCAAGTGGCTGAATTTCAAAAGGCTGAAAACCATAGGAAAGAAGATGGCACAATATTATGACAAAGACACTGCATAATGGAAGTTTCAGAAACCTCCAACCCATTAAAGAAAAAAAAATATGATTATTTCTACTTTAACGAAAAATACACACATGCTTATTGATAAGATTTGTAGCTCAGGCTTGAACTGTAGGTCCTTGCTCTTCTTTGAGCTTATGATTTTGTCGCAGCTTTTTATTACCAAACCAAGTAACATCATCAGTGCACTGCAAGAAAACCACCAAACACAGAGACCATCTTCATGCCCTTGTTGGAGTCTGACTCTGAGGGGGAGATTGAGGAGCTGACAGGGAAAGAGAGTGTGGCTCTGATAGCTGTGAAAGAAATGGGGGAAGAGCACAGTCCAGCTGAGCATTCAGAAGAAGACCCAGGACCATCCCCTCTTCATCCTAGGGCACACAAGGAGGAATGGAGAAGGGAGCATCATGTTTTATGGGAGAGGAAAAGGCCCTGATACCTTTCATTAGTTGCAGTTGTGAGAACAGGATATAAGTGGGGCATTTTAAATATCTCTTTGCAGGAAGCAAAGCATGTTTTATCTTGGTTGAGGCTCATCTAGGTTTTGATGTCTTCCCAACTGTGGTTGTTGCATTATCTTGTGGAAATCTGTAATTTTTCATCCTGGTCTGCTATGTTAATGACTCCAGTGTGGTTTGTGTTCGGTTTTTTTAATTTGTAATTATCTTTACTTTTGGTTCAGACTGCATTTACTCTCTTCATATACTGTTTTTGGAAGAATTTGATATCAAGTCGAGGATAATTGGACATTGAGGCCCAAGTTGAAGGCATTAAAGGGAATTTATTCTACTTTTATGACTTTGTTATTTTTGTGTCATGCCCCGGATCATCACAGCACCAAGAATTCTACATATTCATGCTTAACAGGAACATCATATAAGACCATTTATTTTCTATCAAAGTGAAGAAGAATATGAAAAATGTAAGGAAAAAAAAAGGCACAGCATTAATTAAAAACAAACAAACAAATAGGATAGCTATAGTACATACTCAACTTTAGACACCTGGCATTACAAAAAACAATCTCTGTAGAATAGAAGCAGGGATGGGATTCTACCAGTTCAAATTGGTTCAGTAAAACCAGTTGTTATAATTGTGCAGTTCAGAGAACCAGCAAATCGTACCACTGGCTAGCCCCGCCCCTTCCCTCCCTGCCCCTCCCACTCACTCCTTTTCATGTGGCCTGGTGAGCCTTCCTTTTCTCACTTACCCAGCTGCCTCCCATGCAGCCTGAGAAGGTAAGGCCAATGGTGAGGGGTACACCATGCTTGGCTAAAGGGAGTGTGGGGGGCCACAGTAGGTCATACCACCACTACCACATTTCCTCCCCAAATGGCCTACCGCTGCCACCATATTGCCTCCCAGAACAGCCTTGTATTGCCTCCCCATTGTCTCGTATTGCCTTCCCAAGTGGCCTCATATTGCCTACCCATTGCCTCATATTGCCTCCCCAAACTGCCTCATATTGCCTCCCAAACAGCCTCATATTGCCTCCCCATTGCTTTTCAAATGGCCTCATATTGCCTCCCCATTGCCTCCCCTAATGGCCTCATATTGCCTCCCTGAAAAGCCTACCACTGCCGCTCTCCTCACCCCTTCCTCCTCCACCTCCCCTTTTCCCAGGGAAAGGAGAAGGTAAAACAAAGGATTTCCAGCTTTGAAGCTGCTTAGTTGGTGATGGAGGTGTGGGGGCTCATGCTAACCCTGTTCTCTTGGCAAGGCTGAAAAGAAATAGAAATGCAGGGGGGGGGGAAGTGGGCAGGGGCTTCATAAGCAAAAGGGATCATAGCTGGAGTTCAGCAGCCCCCAAACCCCTCCAGTTAAACATACCTCTCCAAGATTCAGTGGATACCCATGAACAGCACCCCAACTCAGTCCGCTGGGCGCAATGGCAGCCATCGCCAAAGCAGTGTGGGGTTCAGAGCAAAGTTTTCTCCTAAATAAAGTTTCTGGGGAGCCATAGCCCAAGCCTGCACAAACCCACTGTCCCTTCCACAACCAAGAATAATGTCCTATGTCAAATCAGTGCCCACCTCACTCTAGGAGGTGGGGGGGAGAAATGAGAATGAATGGGAGAAAAGAAAAACTTGGGAATGAGGAAGGGAGATCAAGGGAAATGGGGGGAGGGCGGTCTCTATGCCCTCCTCCCGGCTGAACAAATGTAGAAAAGCCTTCTGATTGCTCTCTCTCATCTTCTTTCTTTTCTTTCTTTCTTTCTTTCTTTCTTTCTTCTTTCTTTCTTTCTTTCTTTCTTTCTTCCTTCTCCTCTCTCTCTCTCCTCCTGTTCATTTTTTTTCTGTTCCAATTTGTTGGAAGCCTCCCAGGCAGGCAGAAGGGCCATTAAATAAAGAGAGACCCAAAGAAATGGGGAAGGGGGAGGATAAGTTTAATGCGACGCAAAACTTGCCCAAAATGCCATGTCTTGAACAACTTCCCTGGGGGTGGAGGGAACCAAGGTGTGTTGCTCTAAGAACAAACTGGGGCGAAGTGGAGCAAGCCTTGATCTCTGCATCTTCAATGCACCAGCCACAGCCAACAACGAAGACCCTCATCACTTTTTTTCTGCTGCAGGGGAATTCCAATGCATGGCAGTGTAAACAAGCTGCCCATCCCAGCCCCTTCCAACTCCTCATTGGAACTCCTACCTTTTTCCCCATGGCTGCTCTGGAGAGAGATGCTTGCTTGTGCAGAAGAAGCACTGATCCAAGCACCCCACCAGCACAGTGCATGTGCTCTTACCGGGGTTTCCTGGGAGGTGAGCGATTGCTGCTGGGTGTTTGGAAATACTTCAGTGACTGCTAAAAACAAACAATGAGGTGAGGTGTGAGGCTGGTTGGAAGCATGTGTGTGTGTGTGTTGTGTGTGTGTTTCAAGTGGCTCTCCTAGCTTTAGAAGGAGAGAGGAAGGAGGAAAGGAAAGAATAGAAAGAGAAAAGAGAGAGAGAGAGAAGGAAAGAAGAGAAAAAAAGAAAGAGAAAAAAGAAAAGAGAAAAAGAAAGAGAAAGAAAAGAATGAAAGAAAGAGAAAAAATGAAAGAAAAGTGAGAGAGAAAGGAGAGGAAAGGAAGAAAAGGATAGACAAAGAAAGAAGGAAGGATGGAAGAAGGAAGGACAGAAAGAAAGAAAAAGAAAGGGAGGGAGGGAGGAGAAAGGTAATGAGATTATATGGAGGATTGGATGGATAGATACATGGAGGGAGAGAGGAAGGGAGAGAGAGAGAGAGAGAGAGAGAGAAAGGAGAGGAAGGAAGGACACAAACCCTGGCTTCAGAAGACTCTTTGAAACAGCACAACTATCTAAGGATAAAAGGGATCTCAGATCTCATCTTCTAGTCCAACCCCTTTTTCTCCAGCACGAGATCCTTACAAAATAATAGAATAGCAAGGTTAGAAGGGAGGGAGGGAGTGTGTGTGTATGTGTGCATGTGCACAGTCACATGGCCACCTAGCTATGTCCACCTTAGTCACATGACCACCAAGCCACACCCACAAATTAGGCCATGCCCACAAACCAGTTGTTAAGAAATTTGAATCCCACCCCTGCTTATGATCCCACCAGTTCTTTTCAGATGGTAGTTGAGACAAATTCCAATGGACCATCTGAGCAACTGTGTTGTGACGTTGTTTGTAGTCAGTCTGAGCGATTGTCTTACAACAGCTCAGTATGTGATCAATGGTTTTATTTGCTTCTTTGCACTTGGGGTCATCAGCAGATTTTTCTATTCTGGCTTTGATTGCATTCATTCTGATGGCTTGTTTTTGGGCTGCAAGAATCAAGCCTTCTGTCTCTTTCTTCATTGTTCCGTTGGTCAGCCATAACCAGGTCTTTTCCTCTACTTTTCTTTGGATCTTTTCAAGGAACTGTCTCTGGAGTGCTTTTTTACACAAAATGTCAGCCTGAGTTTGCATTGCTGTTTTCCTATATTGATCCTTGCTTTGCTGCACATTGAGCAGCTTCCTATTGTTGATCTCCATCAAAGTTGGTTCAACACTGTCTTTCACATAATCTGCCAGAGCATGTTTCTCTTCTTCGACTGTCTGCTTTGTTGTTGTTGTTGTTGTTGTTGTTGTTGTTGTTGTTATTTCATTAAACATGAAACTCAGTCAACTGAACATTTAAAACTGCATCACAAATATCACTGTCTGGCACTAATGGCTGATATGGGTTGTTGCCAGCATCCTAGGTATCAACCAAGTATCTTCTTAAAATTATGCTGTTCCAAGTAGTGCAGGGTTTTTTGCAATTCTGCTGGTGTTATTGCAATTTCTTGATATATTTTATAAAATTCTTGGACATAGTGCTAAGTGCCCTGATGACAATGGGTATCACTGTTACATGTTTCATCCATAATCACATACTTTTGATGGCCAGGTCATGATATTTAGTGATTTTTTCCTAGTTCTTTTTTTTGACTCTGGCATCTCCTGGTACCGCAATATCAATAAATTGTATGTTTCGGTTTTCGACAACTGTGATATCTGGCGTGTTGTGTTCCAAATCTGTATTCAAAAGTCCCACAAGATTTTCAACTTCTCATTTTCGATAACTTTTTCCACTTTATGTTCCCATGACTTTCGGATATAGGTAAGTCGCATTTTTTACATAATGACCAGTGGATTAATTTAGCAACCTGGTCATGTCTAGCTTTATAATCAATTTGTGCAATTTTACTGCATTCATATGTTAAAATTTCAATTTTGTCATTGCAAAGTTGGCAGTTTGGATTGTCAGTTTATATTATTATTATTATTATTATTATTATTATTATTATTATTATTATTATTATTATTATTATTATTATTAT
>BHFT01038372.1:0-11418 GCA_004320025.1 Laticauda laticaudata | reverse complement strand
AAACCCCAAAAACTTTAACCTTAGACTGTCTACTATTGACCTCACCCCTTTCCTAAGAGGGGCGTGCATAAGTGCACCAACGTGCCTACCGTCCCTGTCCTATTGTTTCTTTTATATATTTTTTATTTTCTTACATATGTCCATGTATTCATAACTATGTTTTTACTTATACCTATTATCTTGTAAGCAATTGACAAATAATAAATAAATACATTTCTAAGTGCAAGGTTCAATATGGTTTATATACCTTCTTTTTTCCTTTTATACATACACTCCACTTCCCCATGGCCTTCAGACACAGGCAGTAGTTACATACCATGTCACCATTTGGAGGTTTGGATGCTAGAATCCCATACATTTCCTTGGAGCTGTTTTTTCCAGAGGAAGGTGGTCCATGAGGAGAGGATATAGAACATCCATTTTCAAATGTTATTTTTTTTCTACATTTCCTTTTGACAGGTATTTGATCCTCAGTCTAAAGTTAAAAGGAAATGTACATCAGTGTAAAATCAAGACTAGTGAAAAATGTACTTACATTTAAAATAACCTAATGTGAACAAAGCATTTTGCATTTTTGATCTCATTTTTAAAAGCATAACAAATTATAGAGGAGGTTACACTCATTTTCCCACTATTGTAAACAGCTGTTTTTGCAGAATATAGAGACTGAAAACAGAGATTGCATCTTTTTTCCTCCCTATTTTTTGAACATAATCAGAGTGAAACCCACAGCCTCTCATTATCACCTCCTATCAAACCCAAACTGACCCTCCCTACCCCAAAACAAAACCCCTTGTAATCCCATCTAAAGGAAAGAATTAAAGCCTCCTCACCAGCTCACAGTCCAGCCCATGGCCATTCTTACAGGAAAACTCCTAGGCTTCTATCAGCTTCAATATTCCTTCCCCTTTACCATGAAAGACCTGTTTTGCTTAACAATAGACCTAACTCCAGGGATACTGACAAGGACTTGCCTAGCTTCCCCAACCTGGCTGGCAAATAAAATCCCTAAGATTTCCCACTTTTCTACCCTCAACTGCTATAAAAATATTTTCAAGATATATTCAGGATCTCTCTTTCTGGTGAAGTTGGGTGCCAACAACATGGGGTTCTTTTCCTCCTTAATGTTGTGCTCTGTATTTTGGAATTTTTGGTGACTTCAGTTCCTTAATATCCTCTAATAAGTCCATGAGTACATTCTGAACTACATTCAGAATGTAGATTATATAAAGGATTTCCTTCCTCATAAGCTTTGTCCCATTTAAGGTATCCAGTGATATCATAACACCACAATAACTTCAATTGCCCCTTCTGGGGCATATGTATCTTAGAACAGGACGACAGTATCAAAAAATATTTTCTTATGTTAACTCCAAAACTCAAAATAACACTGCCTGGACATGTGAGAAACTCAAGAAATATTGTGGGCAAGAACAAACAAACAGAGGACTGGTTAAATAATCCTTCCTTCTATCTATCACATTCCACCGAAAGTATTCTTCCATCAATTATCAGTAATGGGAAGCATATTGGTGAGAAACCCCGCCCCATCATTCTACCCCTATCCTTGATGGTTGTAATCTATTACAGCTGTAGAATGGGACAACATTTAATCAAGTTTGGCTAATCTTGAAAAAGCTAAGCAGGATTAAATTTAGTTATGACTTCAATAGGGGACTACCAGGAAACTGTAGGGTTGTAGACCAGACTGGGAAATCTAAAATAAAAATAAAAATCAGGAGATAATAGCAAATCACTTCTGTTATCTTGCCATGAAAACTACATGGATGACATGCATGCTAGGGGTTGAGCTCAGCTCAAGCGAATGTTAATTTTTGTTATCCATGAAAGCCCCCAATTACAGTCCCCTTCCAATCATTCATCATCATCCTCTTTTAACAACCCCAAAATCCCTTGCAGGGTGGTTTCTGGACAAGTGAATGGAGCTGAGTTTTTATTGGCCGGATGTCCTTCCTGTCGCTGGAGTTTTATTCAGCAGATATATTCTCAGTGTGCACAGAAAAAGAAATATCTGCCTCTACCTAGGATCAAACTCACATCCTCCTGATTGTGAGGCAAGAGCTCCACCTCTAGGCCAACGCACCCCCACCTTTCAATCATTCATACCAACTTGATATTCCAAAGAAGGATGCAGTGCTTCAATATTAGCTTATAATTGTCAAGTGGTAATCATGTCCAATTCATGTCCAATTCTATCAATGAATATAGATGTGTTACTACTTTGTTTGGAAGGGGTGTTTTGTTATGGTTTGTATAACAGCCTGGCAATGAATAATTTAACACTTCAGTTGAAATTCTCACAAACATGATTCACTGTAACAGTAAAGAGATTCTCCTTATTTATAAAAACAGTGGGTTGTGGTAGAGAGGTCAAATACACAAGTAACTGTGCACAGAAATAAAGGTAATCACACATTGCCCAATTTATACATGACCGCTGAAGAGTATTAAAAATGGTTACCTTCTTTTTTCGTTCTGGAAGCAATAATGAAACCCCAGAAGGCTGTGATTTAAGTCTTTTTTCATTTGCAGACAAAATTTTACATACTTGTTTCCCTGAAAAATACAACAAAACACTACGGTATGTTTCAAATGATCTGAAAAAAATGGCTGTATTTTTGCCAGCCATAGGTTTGTGATTCAGAGACCGATCAACAGCATCAGGCGCTTATTCCCAATTTCAGAACATATAATTATAGCTTTGCACTATACATAGCTTACCCACTTTATTCAAAATCTCTCTACAAAGGGAGAATGAGCATTTTGCACTTGATGTATGTATCCAAGGGCACCAATTACTTTAGATGAATCAGGTACTCAAAACAGTTGCCATAGTGACCAAAAAATGGGGTGCAGCCTGCAGCCAAAAATAGCTGTGATTTTGTAGCTTATTGCCACTTTTCCCCACTAATAGCCAATCAAAGTGTTGCAGTCACTCTTTCGTCCTTCTGATACTGGCTTGGAAACTGAGACAGTATAGCAAGATATGCCTTGAAGGCTGGACTTCATGCATTGAGTTGAAATCAGTACAGGAATCTCTTACAAAGCTGCACTGGCTTCCAACAGAGGTAGGAACACTCATTTTTATATTTTCTGTGCTCAGTACTCCTCACCAGAACAATTCTGTCTCAGTCGCCTTGTCTTCCAATGCAGTATATGAGAAGAATCAGGCTTTCCTCTTTCCTTTGAGTTCCTTGCTTCCTTTTCTTACTTCTCCAAAATGCTCTCCAGATAACCATTATGATAGGATTCTTTCTTTCCCTGTCACGTAAATGATGAGGGGGAGGGAAAAACTCTGCTCCATCATAATTTAGTTGGGTTACCTTAATCTAATTAACATAGCTCATAAGGATTTTTTTTTCTTTGCTAAAGATTCTGCTCACCAGCCTTTGCACAATCCTGGTTTATTTTTTTGTGAATGTTTTATAATAGAATGCAGAATTCTTCCCAGATTCGTCTATGATTGGCATGGAAACAGGTGCTTAATACCCTGTTTCTCCAACAATACGGTCTCCCCCAATAGGAAGTCCCAGCATGTTTTATAGACATGAAATGAAGTTAATTAAGCCCCTTCCCCCAAATTAAGGCCTATATTAAAACATACGAAATGGGGGGAATGGTGGGGGAGGCTTGCCGTTAGGAAGTACTTTTGTTGCACACCCGTATATGGTGATACCTGCGTTGACCCCAATACGAAGTGCTCCACCAATGCCGAGGTCAACATCCAAGCCATCGCCGCCTGTCTGCCCAAAGATGCAAGGGGGGGGAATTAAGTCACCCCCCCAAAAGACGGCCTAGCCATTTTTTCAGGGCTCAAAAAAAAATAATACCCAGCCTTATTATATGAGAAACACAGTAGTATGAGAGGAAATGCTTGGCCACATGATATTCTGTACCATGTCCTTTCAGCACATTCTTCTCTGGTGTAAGGACCTTATTTGGTATGATCCGGAACTTGATACACATTTATGCAACATGTTTTTACTCCTTTATTGACATAGGATCAAGCCATTTGATTATATCTTGTGACAAAATGAAATACTGGGTTAGGCAAAATACTAAAGTAGAAGCTACTACTAGGGGGAAGGAAAAATGCATGGTTTGAGATGATCCAAATCAGAGATGATCCAACAGAAGATGTACAACTTCTGGTGTTCTTTTTTTTTAATTTCAACACTAGAAGAAGAATGATAGATAGATAGATAGATAGATAGATAGATAGATAGATAGATAGATAGATAGATAGATAGATAGATAGATNAGATAGATAGATAGATAGATAGATAGATAGATAGATAGAAAGATAGATAGATAGATAGATAGATAGATAGATAGATAGATAGATAGATAGATAGATAGATAGATAGGTAGATAGTAGTAGACAGACAGACAGATGCATGACCCTTCAAAGAGAATGGAGACTTCTCAAGAAATTAATGAACTGAATGCCTGGGTATTTAGTTCATTTTATTATGGTCAAAGATCAGCCAAACCTGAGTACAGTATAGAAGGCTGCTTTGAATAGTTCTCCCTAAACGATATCTAAGAAAATATGGGATGAACATTTACTAAATTAACTGCAACCAATTTTAGAGCTTCAAAGTCGAAAGGTTCTTCAGAAAACAGCCATGCAATTCCACAAAAAGGTGCAACTTCCATAACAAATTGTAATAGCTGCTATGAAGATCCAGTTTGCTGTAGCAGTTAAGACGCTAGCCTAGAAGTCAGGAGACAGAGTTCTAGGCCTCCCTTAGGTTAGGCAGGAAATCTGGCTGGATGATTTTGGTCACTTTTTCTTTTTTTATTAGCTATATTCACTGCCTTGAGTTCACACACACATATACACATACAGGGTTATTACCTCAAACATAATTTATTTTAAAATTATTTTTAAATGTTCCCATCTTTAGATAGATAATACCTCCGGGCTCCCAAAGAAGCCAAAATTACTGAGAGTTAAGTCGAGACATACATTTTTAAATCCCTGATCAGTCTTGTGAGAAAATATGACACCAAATTATTATAGGGCATGTAAACAAATTCCATGAATGACAGCAAAGCAATGCAGAGGATAAGAAGGGAACTATTTTAGTTACAATATTTTCAGTGCCAGGATTGCAATCAAACTGTAATAAAGGTTTTATATGATTAGACAGTAATTAAAGGAACCACTATAAATAGAATGTTGACATAATCCTACCTCAGTAATAGAGAGAAAAAAATCTATTAGGTAGCTTACACGTAGTAAAAAAAAAAAATTACCTGCTATCACAGCTGAAGTATTTCTGGGTTCAGAAGGTAGTTTTTCCCTGGATTGTTTTCTGCTGGCAAAAGACAGTGGTATTAATATATATTCAAACATTAGGAAAAAACTATAACTAGCATTGCACATAAAAATCTCCCATTTATGTTTCCCTAATTAACCAAGTCAGCAGTATTCAAGACAACACCCCAATAACATTAGGAGAATAGGCCTTAAAATTTATGGGAAAATTCAACTATCTTGGTAGCATCATGGATACCGATGGGGGAACAGAGGCAGATGTGAAGTGCCGACTAGGCCAAACAGCTGCTGTCTTCTAACAAATGCACTCAGCATGGACCACCTCTGCTATAAACACAGCAACCAAGATCAGATTATTTAATGCCATTGTCATACCAAATGCTATCTATGCCAGTGAGATCTGGAAATCTACAACTAAAATTGTTCCTAAGATCAATATCTTCCAACAACATTACCTCAGAAGGATTCTTCGTATCTCGTATAAGGACCATGTCACAAAAAGGAAGTTCTACAAGGAAGTAATTCCTGAAGACTCTCTTGTGAAAATGAGAGAACTAAGAATGTGCTTTGCTGGACATATGCTCCACAAGTGAGCAACGTCCAACAAAAATCACTGTGAAAAGGATGGCTGCAGATCAAGAACTGTGGAGTACGCTTGTAGCCCAATGGGTTTAGACATAGAAAAAAAGTTAATCTGAAAGCACTGTAGAAGTAGTCCTCAAGTTACAACAATTTGAAGTTACAATGGCACCAATGAAACTTAGGGCTGTTTTTCACACTTACGACTGTTGTGACATTCCCATGATCAGATGATCAAAATTCAGGCACTTGGGAATTGGCATATATTTATGATAGTTGCACTGACCCAGGTCATGTGATCACCACTTGTAAACTTCCCAGCTGGCTTTGGACAAGGAAAGTCAAAGGGGAAGTCAGATTTGCTTAATGACTGCATGATTCATTTAAGAACTGCGGTGGCAATTACTATGGCAAAAAAAAGATCAGAAAATGGGACAAAAGCCCCTTAGCAGCCTTGCTTAGCAATATAAATTTTGGGTTCATTTGGGGTCATACGTTAAGGACTACTTGTGTGCAATAATATTTATTTTTTAATTCCTTACATTTATTTGCTGCCCATCTCATTTCAAACCACTCTGGATGGCTTATACTCAGCATAATAAACATTTAAGAAAACCATTTAAATCATCAGATATAAAATGACAAAATAAAATCATTAACTCGAAACGTACCAGTCCGATACAATAGGGGGCAGGTGGGGTTAGCTTTTAATTAATCAATTAAAAGTGTGAAACTCCCCCATAGGGACCTCAAACCATCTGGCAGAACCAGATATTTAAGGCTCTTTAAAAAGGATGGTAGTCAATCTGATCTCTGTGCAGGGGATACATTACCTGTTATATATCAGCTAATCAGTCAAAACAATTCATATAGTTAATTTTGCTTTAATATGAACCTCTGTTAGTCCCACAATACATATGTGGTGGCTCAGCAGTTAAAGACACTGACCTTGTCAGTTGGAAAGCTGACAGACCAGGTTTGAGACCCAGTGCTATGAAATTGGATAAGCTCCTGTCACTTGTCCCAGCTCCTTTTCCCCTAGCAGTTGGGAAGTATGCAAATGCAAGTCGATAAATAGGCATTATTATGGTGAAGGTAACAGCCTTCCGTGCATCTCAGTGGATAGCCATGCTGGCTACATGACCACAGCAATGTTTTTGGACAAAGCTGGCTCTCTTGGCTAAAAAAAATGGAGATGAGTACTGCCCCCTAGAGCCAGAAACTGGACAGGGGTAAACTTTATAGATACACTGTAGAAAATGTCATTTCTAAAAGGGGATCTTCAGAACTACAGTTGGTCTCACTTCTAGAGTTCTCAGCAAGGTTTCCACAATTCTTAGAGATTTCTCCAAAAGTATAAATGTCAGAAACTCTAAAGCTTATATGAAGCATTCTCTGAATAAAATGGTCTTTGGGGAGTGAATGTGAAGAGACATCGACAAAGTAAAATAATCTAGAATAACATGTCCAAGGCTTTTGTTCAGAGGTGGTTTTCAGCAGGACCTGTTTTGGAGAACCGGTAGCAGAAATTTTCAGTAGTTCAGAGAACCAGCAAATACCACCTCTGAGATTTCACAGTATCTTTCCCCTGCCACGCCTACCAAGCCATGCCCACAGAACCAGTAATAAAAAAAATTGAATCCCACCACAGCTTTTGTTGATTTCCCAACTGTAGAGTGAAATATAAATGGAAATTGGCATCTGGAACTCAAACTTATTGCTCCAGCAAGTGAGACTTAAAACCTTAATCGTATAAATAAAAATAGTAATGTTACAGAAGTTCATATCTTTTAAGATTTCCGATTATAATTTTTCTCAACTGCCCAATATATTTAATTTTGTACTATATTATAAAATAACTGATTCCCACAAAAGAGGCAGAATTAATCACCTGTTCCTAGTGGCAGTTTAAATTACTCTTCTAGTGTGGTTTTGGTTTATTAAGAGAATACATTTGGAGTCCAGTAAGATTGTTGGCATCTTTAATCTTACAAATTGTTTTGCACCAGCAGCTTTGTAAAACACTAATATAAGGAAGAGATTATAGAGAGATTTAGAGAGAATTCTCTTTTTACCTGGCAATGTTTTGGCCTTGGATTCCTAAAGGGGTACCTGGAAGAGATTTTATTTTGCTGAATAAGCACAAGATATCACAGTATTTCTAATTGCCTATGTCATAGGCAATATAAATATTTTATTTGCCCCAGTATAAAGGTGACCCATTAACCACTTGTCACTTGACTTTGCCTGCCTTGATGAAGGCCCTGAAGACTGTTGTCCCAAGTAGTGAGTGGGGCAGGATAGTATATGAACCCATGAGTATGATGTATAATATATGTTTGTATCATAATATGTTTGTGTCCAGCATGTTTTTAAGGTTTCTAATTTGAATTTTGATGTTTTTAATTTTCAGTTAGCTATACAAAGGTGCCTGGCAATGGGACATCCATAAAAATTGAAGAAATAAACTTGTATAAGAAAGGAATACATGTTTTTGACCCACCATGAAGTGATCTCTGTCTTTTCTTTTTGGTCGATGTCAAAAGTGGGACTGGTGCTCTGTAGTCTGTCTGTGACACTTCATTTCCTTGAAGACAATGTTTTTACTTCAGTCAACCCACACTGTTGTGGACACTGCCCTTGCCCTCTGGTTACTAAGGATGACCCTCCACTGCTTTTGGTCTGTTGGGCTTTTCTTACAGAAAACCTAACCACAATCTGTTTTGTAAGTTATGTCTTAGGCTTTTGGGAAACTACTTATGTGCTTTAAAATATTAATATAGCAGCTCCTCTTATTTATGGATATTACTATTAAACATTTCAAGAACTTCAGCTGATTTGAATAGGTATTCTGATTGCTGCTTTTACCTGCTGGTCCTGCCTATCCTCCTACAGATGAATATCTCACATCATAAACATCAGAAGTGGTGGTATTTTTGTCTACTCTTATGCCATTTTCCCTTTTTCATGGAATACCTTGCTGCCACTTTTCATGGCCACTTGCTGCCAGCAGTAGCAAGTTTGCTACTTGCAAACTTGCAGCACTCTACCTTGCAGCACTCACCAGTTTGAGGTAAAATTGACAAAATCTCCCCAGATGCCTCATCTATCTCAAGGGATTGTGGGTGGAACTATAAAACTTGAGGAAGTCTCTTATCTCCCCATTTCTCTATTGCAATGCATGACCAAAAAAAAGTAGCAGAACAGGAAGAAGATAATGGATCCCTTTGTGTCAGTTCTCTAGCCTATAGAATTACTCCATAAAATGGGGAACTGACAACAAAAGGCCCTTACATCATCTTGCCCACCCTACTTCTTTCCTGTCTCCTCTTAATATTCAGATAAAATTCTTATTCCACGGAGGTAAAATATGAAATATTACCAGCCTTTCATTAAGCTAATATGCTTTAAGCTGGCTCATGCAACGAACAGCAAAAAATGCTGCTTTGTGGATGAGACCAGAGGACATGCAGAATTACTCTCAATGAGATTCCTAATATCCCAAATTAAGTTTGAGAAATGTTTGGCCTTCAGTGATGAAGTAATTTCCACTGGAAATTGGCAGATATAGTTTACTTTGTCCGTTACTTTTCTCCCTCAGCTTCCTTTATTTTCTAACACAAGTTCATCCATAACATATTCCCAGATGTTAAGTCAGCTGCTCAATATATAGTTCTGTTTTTCTATAGAACTTCAATGGCAAAGTAAAATAAAACATTATATATAATGTTCTGAAAGTTACCGAGTATTTTAGAAAAGTTTGGTAGTTGCGACATCTTGTCTAGGTTGATGGCTTTGCTGGTATCCAAGAGAGTTGAATTTTTGCATGCAAGATGTGTTTCAGGACTAGCAGTGTCTTCTGAAGACAGAAGACAATCCAGTTAATGGTTCTATTATTAAAATTCAGAAAGATCTATAATGTTAATAATGTCTTTTTATAATGACTTTGGAACATTTGCATATATTTCAGCGGAGCTAACAAATAGGTTGATAATGAGAGTATAATATGAAGCAAATGTTTTGCTTTATGCATAATGGAAGTAATTTATCTCTGGGTTTAGGAAACTTAAATCAGAAATTGCCAAATCAAAAGTTAAAAAATAAGTTGATTGAAGGAATATGCATACATTAGCTAATTTAAAAAGATTTGGGCAGATGACTTTATCTGCTTTTCTCCCTTATTGTCCCGAATATAACAAAATATAATGTACTAATGGTCTGCCTTCAAATGCAAAGAAAAAAAATAGATACATGTGCATATATAAAACATAAAAGGTATGTGCATCTCTTTTTTTCATTTATTCTTACAAATAATTTTTAAAATATGTACCTAACTCAGTTTCATCCCTGAATATTTCAGGTGATGAATAACTACTTGTAGAATCAATAGTCTTGGTATAACTACAGTCCAGAGTAGTCTCCATATCCAAACAATCCAGCAAAAAGTCTGAAACTCCCGTTGGTAATGTCATTTCTGAAATTACAGAAAAATGTAAAAAAATTATCAAAAAATAATTTTAACTTTGCAGAAGCCCGGAAAAGCTTTTGCAGGAAGGAACAGGAAAAGAATACAGAAAGATTTAAGTCTTATCAAACTGTTTACCTCTCCATTGTGGAGCACTTATGAAACAGAAAGGAAGCATACAAACTGATCAAGGTAAACCAATAATCCTTTTCCATGACAAAATGATGCTGCCTGTCTCAAACCAATGTATTTAGCGCCAAAGGGGAAACAAAGCAAACTTATCTTACACAATCCAAATATACTCAAAGTTTGTACGTGTAGCTATTCTTATGCATTTTTATCCTGCTTTTTATTATATTTTTATAACTCAAGGTGGCAAACATACTTAATACTCCTTCCTCCCTCTCTTCTTCTCCACAGCAACATCCCTGTGAGCTGGGTTGGGCTGAGAAAGTGTGACTGGCCCAAATTCACCCAGCTGGCTTTCATGCTTAAGGCAGGACTAGAACTCATAGTTACCTGGTTTTTAGGCCACTACCTTAACTATTACACCACATTATACATACACAAACATATACAAATTTGGTTGCTGTGAATCTATCCTTAAATGAATACACATGCACAATAACACACCAATCCCAATCCAGTTAGAACCAGACTTGCCTTTAATAAGAAAACTTGGGCTGGTGGGATAAACATAAAACCCCAATCACTCAATGGTCTGCTAAGTTGATGTTATGAGGAACATATGAACAAAAATGACCGACAGTGATTAGCTATGGATGATTGTAATGAATACCATTTACTGAAATATTTAGGTGGAATTATCATACACATATATGTATATACTGTACCCTATTTACCCTATGACTGTATATATATCTTATAACTATCATTAAGGTTGTACCTTATGATTCTTAACAAATGTATCTTTTCTTTTATGAAGAAACTTTATGTAGAAACTTCACCAAGTATGGTGAAACTTGAAAAATTATTGTGCAAAAGTTCATTTATTTCAGTAATACAACTTAAAAGGTGAAACTAATATATGAGATAGACTCATTACATG
>BHFT01038370.1:0-22086 GCA_004320025.1 Laticauda laticaudata | reverse complement strand
GCTCGATTCATCCCCACCTCCTCTGTCAGACCGCACTCCTCACTCCAGACACTTTAACTCACAAGGGGAAAGTGATATTTGCAGCATCCATGGGGAATACTTGGAGAAGTTTTTAAAAGACCTGCTTCCAAAATGCATTTCTTTTACATTGCAAAAGTGCTCCAAGGCTCTATTCACCCCCACACTCTCTGTCAGACCGTACTCTTTCTCACTCCTGACACTTTAACTCACAAGGGGAAAGCAATACTTGCACCATCCATTCCTTTCTTCCTTTTTCCCAGAGACAAAGGAAGAAAGGATAAGTTTTTAAAAGACCTGCTGGATAAATTTTTAAAAGACCTGCTTCCAAAATGCATTTCTTTTATGTTGCAAAAGTGCTCCAAGGCTTGATTCACCCACCCTCTCTGTCGGACCACTCCTTCTCACTCCAGCACTTTAACTCACAAAGGGAAAGAAATACTTGCAGCGTCCATGAAGAATCCTTACAGAAGTTTTTAAGAGACCTGCTTCCAAAATGAATTTCTTTTACGTTGCAAAAGTGCTCCAAGGCTCAATTCACCCCCACCCCCTCTGTCAGACCGCACTCTTTCTCACTCCCGACACTTTAACTCACAAGGGGAAAGCGATACTTGCAGCATCCATCTTGGAGAAATTTTTAAAAGACCTGCTTCCAAAATGCATTTCCTTTACATTGCAAAAGTGCTTCAAGGCTTGATTCACCCCCACCCCCTCTGCTGGACCACACTCCTTCTCACTCCACCACTTTAACTCACAAGAGGAAAGTGATACTTGTAGCATCCGTTCCTTTTTCCTTTTCCCCGGGGAGAAAGAGGATACGGGGAACGGAAAGCTAAGAGAGCGATCACAAGTGAGCGGCTGGGCAACTGGGTTGGGGGCATGGCCAGCCAGGAATTGCCACCAGTTCGGTGACCCAGATCAAATAACCGCCACCAGTTCACCCGAATAGGTGCAAACCGGTTGAATAACACTTCTGGATTGTACTGTGAATTGCCATAAGAGGGAGCTGGAGATCATGGCTTGCTCTCTCTGATATTCTGTATCTCTGACATTCTGTTTCTCTGACATTCTGTTGCTATCTAAGCTGTTCTTATACTTTGATATCTTTGTTTACTGTAAATGACAAAGGCAACTGGTAAGAAGATTTTTGTAATTGGATATTATTTGGACTGTAAAACTTATATGACCTGGACTGTTTATTGGACGTATACCATTTCTTAAAGTAAACTTTAAGGCTAGGTCCCACTGGCCGATGGACGCAAAATGTATGCATAAAGGACACAGCAGACAAGCAAAATTTCAGGGGTGGCTCCATCTGTTGTCATCCGCTTCAAAAGTGGCAAAAATTTGCATAAACAGAATGGAAAAGAACGGAAAAGAATGGACGTGGTAATATGTAGCGGGATATTAAACAGATGTTCATAGGAAGCCTAGTGGATGACAGCAGATGACACTTCCGAAGGGTTCCGGGGAGAATTTCAAAGCGGACACGTAGCGGATGAAGCGGATGCATCACATACGCCTAAAGGAAAGAAAGGGGATGCCGCGCGGATGTATATTGGATGCAAACACATCCTTTCTATTTTCTGTGCTACTAACGCTTGTGTAGATGTTCCATGTACCTTTTCTTTCCTCCCTCTTCCATTTTTCGCTGCAGCGGATGTGAGTTGCGAGGATGCCAGAGGATGCAGAGAGGATACAGCAGACATTTAACGGATGATAAACTGACATAGAACGTTTGTTGCTCGTATGTCGCGGATTTACATCATACACGGAGGAAAGTTCATCCGTTCACAAAGTTTTGTCAGCTCAAAACTTCTTGCGCGAGATGAAATCACAGTGGAGCGGATCCTCAACGGATAGAGCGTATGAAAAACACATATGCAATGAGTACACAATGGATGCATAGCATTTTCCAATGGATGGCAAGCTTTTTTTAATGTTTTGAATCCTCTTTGCATCTGTAAGTGCAGTGGGACAGGGCCTTTAACTCAATTCAGTGTAACTGTGTGTGGTTGAATAATTATTCATAACTACTATCATAAATATTTCCATGTGCATATCCTTGTTACTCAAGGGTTATTCTGTACATATCATAACATTAATCATATGAAACAACAATATAAAATTGCATTACTTTTAACATGTATTTCAGCTCTTCACTGAAAAATGAAAACGGTGTACAGTGCTATAGGAAAGACTTGTGTTTCATCAGAAATAAATAGAAGATTAGACAGAAGGAGTTACTGTTTATTTTAAAAGAAGATATAAACAACTGCTTTTGATTAGGGACTCTTTCCAGGTTAACACATTCTTAATAATTTTGGAGATTTTAAAAAAGAATGTGAACACAACACAGTCTTTCCAAATCCAGCAATGAGACACAACAGGAGGTGTTTTACTAGATCATTAATATATGCCTCCAGTACATTGTTAAGTTCAGGAGTCTAATCCCAGGAAGCACATTCATCGCTAAATAAATCAAGCCCTGAAGTCTAAAACATTACATTTCATTTAGACCTTCCTGCACTATTTCTTCCCTGTTTCCCTATATGTGTATTTCTAATGCAAAACAAACTTGTTTGCAGCAGAGGAGAAGGCAATGTTGTTTGCAGGTCTTCTGAAAACTTTAATGAAATAGTTTGCCCTTCCTATCTTGTTGGATTATCTGCTTCCTTCAAGTGACAGTTTACCTTCCAACACTATCTGCCACATTGGACTTCGAACTTCAGATATAAACAAGGCCTTTTCTCTTAGGCATATCACTGAAGTAAGCAGAATTTGCACATTAAATCAAAATGATATAATGACCTTGAGACATTTGGTGGGGTGGGAAAGTGACATTTTCAAGGCAGAAGATTTGTTAACTAATTAACTTGTGATTTATTTTTTTTAATTTAAAATCTTCATTAAGCCAAACAATTACAACAACTTTTTAATTTTCATGAACTTTTTATAAGATTTGACATCCATGGAATAAAGTAGAATTATTATTTATGATGATATGGAAGCAATATTTCAGATGAAGCCATATTAAGGTGGGTTTTTTTGCAACCACATATTGCTGTTCCACATTTAGTAAGAATATATATTCGGAATTATATCTTGGCAAAAAGAGCAACAAAGCATGACTATTTTTATTAATGTATCTGCAGATAGCCAACCAATAGCCCTTTATAAAATGATCCATTCCCAGCTGGGAAGAGATGATGCAAGGAACATCTACAGAGTCCTTAGAACTATTAAGCCATCCATCTGTTTATTAGAACCAGGTCTTTCCTGGTTGGTAAAGGCCTTCGGGGAGTGTGATTGATGGTAGTGAATTCATCACTGAATGAGGGAATGATCCCACCAACTTTGAAGAAGGTGATGGTAGTTGTATTCAAAAAGCCGTGATTGGGACTCAACAGTCTTGGATAACTCCCATCTAGTCTCCAACCTCTCCTTTTACGGAATGTTGTTGACATGATGGGTAGGCTAAAAAATAAAGGTCCAATCTTGTTTTCAAAAGAACCATGAAGCTTCAATATTTTTCCTGCACTTTAGGCTAAAGTGGGATATAGAATCCCTCAGTGACTGGCTTTATAGATGTTTAATGAATACTTGTGCCATCAGGAAACTCACCTTCCTTTTCTGTTTTGTTTTCTGTTTTGTTCGATGTTTATATTTTGCTTTTTATTCTGCATACCACTCAGAGTCATAAAAGACTTGGACAGTCCTTAGAATTCTAAATTAACAAACAAATAACAAACAAAATAGGGTATTTTTCACATGTACAATTGCAAAGCCATGGTCTTCTGATCATACTGTATATTTAGTCCATTTTTAAATGCTTAAATTTAAATTTGAGATCTTAAGGCACTTAAAACAGAATAAAATGTTGTGATAAATATTCAGTTCCCTTGTGTATTAGGAAATATTTACCTTTAAGCTATCAAAAGTCTCATCTGTGGAATCTAAAACCTTAAATGTCTGCACAATTTAGAACTATAAGTATGAATACATTGAAGACCATGATTGGATTCATTTTGAACTGCTACAACAAGCAGGGGTTCTCTGACATATTTTGCTCTCCAGAGCAAGGATAACATACTACATTGTATGTAAAGAGCTAGATTGGCATCTACCATTGCACTTGAGGAAGCAAGTTACATTAGTTGGTTTAAAACATTGCTTATTTTAAGCATGGAAAAATAAAGTATCAATATATCATTGAAATATAAATGTAAATACCCAATGCATAATTTTTTGGAATATGCTATTACTTCAAAAATTCCCTTTAAAAAGCTAATGCTGCTGTATTTCTTGTTTTATTAGGTACCTGCTGTTTATTTAAAAAAATACAATCTCTTTTTATGTGTAACCCAGATAAAGCAAGATTTTATTCAAATAGATTTTCCTGACATCTTGGACTAACTTATGTTTGAGAATATATTATCTCTCCCATCCATGAAATATGATTCAGCTGTTTGAGATGGATATGAAATGAAATCAAACATGAAAATTCCTATGTAATCTTTTTTATTTTTATTATGCTTAAACATGCATTTTCTATCACTGTAATCATATAATTTGTCCAGTACTGTCTTAGAAAGTGCACAGATTACCCATCTATTTTTATTTCTCATTACATAAGAAGTCAAATTCTTAAACCAGACGTGTTAAACAGTAAGAAAAGAGAGATGAAGGAATCTTTTCTCTACAGAACCTCACCAACTGTGAGAGGCTATTGAACAATATTAGAAATAACAGTCTGAAATGAGGCTAGTTTATTACTAGCATCACACTCTGTGAATGGCAGAAAAACACTTAATATTTTCCATCTTTATTTCAGTATAAATTTAGTTTGCATTTGATACATATCAGTCACATGAGTTCTTTTGCAAAAACTACCTTAGGCTTTTAAAATATTTATAATAAACCTATTTATTAGGACGCAGATTGTTGGGGGGCAATATGCTGACTCTGTAAACTACTTAGAGAGGGCTGTAAAGCACTGTGAAGTGGTATATAAGCCTAAGTGCTATTGCTATTGGATATCTGGGTCCTTGGATGCCTGCATCTTTAGAATATGCAGATTTCTTAAAAACATTAAAAATTCTGTGTCCATTTCACACTGTGAGTCATTAAATATTATTTAGTTAATGCTTTATTTTCTACATATTCTCTTGATTCCATATAAGAATCAGTGACATTTAATGTACATACTTCCCAATTCCTTCTGCCACCCCATCATACATGCACCACACTCGATGCTTCTGGATATATCTGGTCTCCAGATTCAATATGGCTTAAGATACTATATAATGGAAAGTGGCTTATATATCATATAACATATGACATATTATAGTACTATGGGGTTTAAAATCTAATTTATATATATATTTTCTTACTGTTCACTTTTTAATTGACTAAAATGTTTTTCAAAGTCCACCAACATAAAAATCACTGCCTTATAAAATGTAGTTGGATTTATTTATGCAAATGTATATGCTTTCAATCCAGCTTCGCAGAGTCTAAAGTCAACAAATGTGAGAAGAGCCGGTGAAATTAAATTACTTGAAGAAATGGAACATAGACTGCTACATCAGGTATATACTGTCCACTTTCTTAGGACTACACCAGAACAAATGGTCAATAAAGGCACACTTACACTGATAACAATTTCCATAAATCAACAGAATAAGGTATTGATATTTCTTGGAAGAACTTCCAAATCTACTTTGCCCGCAGAATCACAGTGCTTTTCAGTGTTTTGCTAACATAAACATTTCTCCACAATCTATCATTTTCAGACATTACTTGAAAAAGGCATCATGTAATTTTGCTGGAAAACCTTTTTAATCTTAATATACACATTTATTATTTATTTAACCTCAAATGTAATATAATTTCCAAAAAAAGATAGAAAACAAGGGTAGACCAGGACTAGTGGGGGCAGGGAGAGGGGAAATCCTGCATAACATCTGCATAATAGAAGTTTGCCAACTCCAGCTAAAACCAATTTCTTTTGTAAAATGCATAAATTCATACTTCCCTGAAGGCATACCCACATAAAATGAATTAACATATATTACTTAAAATGCATTGCCTATTGAATAATGTACTCCTTTTATAAAAATCAATTGAGCTTTATCTACATGTACATTCTATTCTCACATGGACCAAACTAGATGGAAATGAGTTTTGGAGGGAGAAAGTGCTATTTAAACCAATTTGAGGTCCTGGAAGAAACAATGGGTAAGATCCAAAAATTGAATGAGGTGAGGAAAGGTTCCAGAGAAAAAAATAATGCCTAGTTAGATGTTACAAAAAAGTTAAAATATATCAGCCATCAGCCCCTTCCCAATAACTGCTTACCTGTAAGGCATGGGTCAACTTGCAAAGCATTCCTGACCCTCTTGAGTTGCCATAGGCAAGGGGGATGGGGAATTGAACCTCACAGCTGCATTGTGAACTTGCATTTCAGTCAAAACAAAGCACATTCCAGCCAGCAATATTAAGGTCATTTCCATGGAGCCCCATGTTGTAATGACGAGGCAGTCGAGGTGTTTGATCATGATCAACTGAATCATGATGAACTTTATTGGAGTATAGTCTTACATTTATAAACATTTTTAGTTATCCTCCATCACTGGTTAACTTTGGTTACTGCTTAACTTTCATTACTGTTTAGTATAATAGTAATTAACACTATTAATTATCTCTAGCTAAAGTCTAACATATGTTTACTTCTTCTCTCTAATCCTCCTTTAGATTAGTGACTTTGTTTGTCTGAGTTGTAATTGCTTGTAAACATTCTTTATCTGAGGTTTGCCATCCGAGATAAGAACATTCCTGCAATTACAACTCTACAACCCCACAGTGGCTAGAGGGAGTGACTTCTGCAACCTACGAAATTGCTTCGTTGGGGAATGTGACTGATGACACATCTTGGGGGGAGGGGGAAACAAAGTCAGAGCCAAAGCATGGATTAAGTGAGATCAGAGTTGGCTTCATTTGGTCCATGCCAACATGAAACTCATAATAAATAACTGGATTTCTTTTGAGGCTTGTCTGAGGCTCATGATTTAAATAGAGCATCGGTTGGAATCTTGTCAGCTTGCAGGCTTTTCATCAGGAAAGTCTATGGTCTTTAGCTGATATTCCTTTATTCAACAGCTCCTTTTGCTCTTAATCAGGGAATGTAAACTGGTCCTTCAAGTCACATGTGATAAAATACTGTATAGCATCTTGTGATATACTGGAAGAGTCATGTTACAGTGAAATAAATAGTTTGCATTGTTTTGTTGCCATCTGAAAACTTGTTAATTCTGTCAAAATAGGACCAACATGAGGCAGAAATTCTTTTTTTTAGTGATTAAAATGATCCATAGGTAACCAACAGACACCTGAGGTCATTTTCAACAGTGCCTTCAAGAAAAGCTACACATGCATATTATTCATAAGCTTTCAATGTCTTCATCCTGTCCATATTCCTTTTCTTGCTTCAGTGAAGTGGATATTTAGGTCGGCAGAATTCTTGGGTTTTTTTCTTCAGATTATGTCCTACAGACATGTAACAAGCTCTATTTTACCAGAATTTATTGAATGAATGTTGAATGTGGCTTATTGGCCAAACCTTACATATGCCTAAAGACCAGCATCCAAAAGTTGCACAATGTTAGATACTTTCTGAAGGACAGAGAAAATGAGGCTGACTTCAAAAAACCCAGTGCCAAACACTTAAGGAAGATTTTAAGATTATTAATGTCCCTTGGGACGATGCCAAAGATTCTGCGAATGACTGAAACTGTTGGAAAACNAAAACCCAGTGCCAAACACTTAAGGAAGATTTTAAGATTATTAATGTCCCTTGGGACGATGCCGAAGATTCTGCGAATGACTGAAACTGTTGGAAAACTTTTGGTGCCCAATGTTCTCTGCACAGGACCTAATGATGATGATGATGACTCTAGCAGAATGGAAATGCAATGTCAGAAAGTTTGCACCAGATGTTTCTTTGATCCAAAGTTGATCAATACTACATAACCTTTAAATTATACAAAAATAACCAGTCTCTTTCTTTTGGCTCCTATTTAAAGACTGGCTGAAGATACTTGCTGCTTAAATACTGCACTGTGTCAAGTCACCTCTCCTGTCATTATATCCATAATCAGGCAACATATATTGTCATATGAGATGGAACATCTCATAAGTCGTATATTTTCTTATCCTAGGCAATAAAAATGCTATAACTAATTAATTACCCAACTGTCAATCTGCTTCCTTCTATATCATCCAGAATCAGCAGCCAGGAGTGCTAATTTAATTTTGCTTAGTGATAGAGCTGTCCTGCACAATTAAATCTTTAAACTCCAAATGGGAGTAACTGCAAGGTTCAGATTCATTTTCCAAGAAAGGATTTCTATTGCCAGTGCAATAGAAATGAGCTGCAGCTAAAAGGGCATCTAGATGTTTATCCCATTGATTTAAACCAGAAGGTTAACTCTGCATGAGCTTCACCATTTTGAGGCTTGCCTGAGTCATGGAAATCACTGTTTAAATATGAGGAATGCACATATATAGTTTTGAAGCTGATATAATTCCATATAAATGTTACTTTAACATGAAGGCTTCCCATTTCTTATTTCTTTAGGGGGAATATTTATTGTACAGCACTGTTATAAATGTGCAGTGGGAACCTCATTTAAAATATTCTGGGAATATAATGGCTGCTGCTGTAAAATATTTATTCATTTACAGCTTTAATTTAAGTTCAGTACATTAAGAAATAATGCCTATGAGTCAAACTACAAAGGCTAGGTTGCTAACACATTTCATCCTCAGTGGCAACCTTCAGTGAACTTTTAAATCATACTTGTAATATAGAACTCAGTTCAAAATTTATTATAGTACATAAAGGTCTTTGCATACATGATAAGCTGCTTTATGGACATGGGATGTGATCTTGTTACATTAATGCAAAAAGTATGTTACTTTTCCATTAAAAGAATAACACAAACATTATAGCTGAAGACATTGAAATGGACATTGCACATATACATTTATGTGAAAAAACATACCCTTTTGAAACTATTTGATTAGTTGCAATTCCTTTATATTTTCTTTTGAATGTACTGTTTTCCATTAGGGTTTGCTTTTATATGATGTTTGAAAATTATGCCAATGATACTTTCTTGATACAATGAACATTACATTTTCCCCATTTAGGTAGCATTATAGAAATAAGTTAAACTGGGCATAAACTACTGTAAGGTCAGTCTCGCACAACACATTCTTTAGCTGTATTGCACGGAAGCAGTGATTAGTCATGAATCAAATCATCACTGGCTGAGTTCAAACACCAGGCTGAAATATAACTTCTGATTTACAAAGTATATCAAAAGAAATCTCAAGTGTGATCTATGAATTCAGCTCTTATGATTTGTAGTTTCCTATTTTCCCTATGTCATATCAAAACAGCAGTAAAAGTATATAAGAGTTCATCTGTTTGTCTCATTCTCCCTGAATTTAGAGGGATAGAGCCAGGGTTGGGCTGTTGGGGGTTCACAAGGTTTCAGGACAGCCCTTTGCTAAGATTCTGTGCAGTTCAGAGAACCCACAAATCCCACTCCTGGCTGGCCCCACCTACCCCACCCCACCCTCCCAGGAAACATGGCCCGTTTTGGATGCAGGTAAGTGCAGGATGCACACAGAGGCTCGGAGAGGCCAAAAAAATGGGCCTCCTGGAAATTCAGGAAGGCTGGAAATGGGCCCGTTTCCAGCTTCCAGAGAACCTCGGAAGCCTGGTGAGGCCATTTTCCTGGAGTCTCAAGATACCCTCTGGAGCCCAGGAAGGGCAAAAACACCCCCCCCCACACAAACACATAATGGTGCAGGAGGCTGACTAGGTCATGCCCACCATGGTCATGTTCACCCAACAACCAGGCAGAGAACGCTTTACTAAAATTTTTGAAGCCCACCCCTGGATATAGCTAAATTATTGTTTCTTTTTTTTCTCCTACTCTGAATATAAAAATAGCTGTTCAAGCATTATAGCCGTGCAATTTTCATATTAAAAGTATTAAATATTATGCCTGTTTTTGTGGCTGTTGTCAGTTAATATATAGCATTAATGCATTAGTCATGATAGGTAAGATAACTTGATTGTAATTGTTTTTACTGTGAGCACACTGGCCCACATTAAAAATGAAATTCTTTTGCCTGCTCTAAAGGTAATATACACATGCCCAAAAAAATAAAAGGAAGCCACTTAAACACACAAGTGTGTAACTCCAAGTCAATAACACTTCTGTGAAATCAAATGTCTACTTAGGTAGAACACTGATTGAAATCAATTTCAACATGTTGTTGTACAAATGGAAAGCAGAACAACAGGTGGAAAGCAAGAAGGCAGTTAGCAAGACATCCCCAATCAAGGAATGTGTTCTGCGGTGGTGACCACAGACTCACTTCTCAGTTCCTATGCTTTCTGGCTGAATGGTTGATCACTTTTTGAATGCTGGCGATGGCTTTCACTCTAGTGGTTACACATGAGAACAGAGTCTCCAGCCCCACAACAAGTGGCTAGGTAGTGCAGCTCATCCAGGATGGCAACATCAATGCGAGGCTGTGGCAAGAAAGGTTTGCTTGTGTCTGTCAGTGCAGTGTCCAGAGCATGAAGGCAGCTAACAGGAGACAGGCCAGTAACATCAGGGAGATGTAGAGGAAGCTGTAGGAGGGCAACAACCCAGCATAAGGACTGCTACCTCTGGCCTTTGTGCAAGGAGGGACAGGAGGAGCATTGCCAGAAACACCTGCAAAATGACCTCCAGCAGGCCACAAATGTGCAATGTGGCTGCTGCAAATGGTGCAGAAACAGAGCTGCCATGAGGTGGTATGAAGTCCAAATGTCCACGAGGTGGGTGGTTGTGCTTACAGCCCAACACCGTGCAGGATCGTTTGGTTTTGCCAGAGAATACCAAGATTGCCAAATTCGCGGCCACTGGCACCAGATGAAGTCAGGTTCACCACTGGATCACATGTGACAGACGTGGCAGGGTCCTGGAGACACCGTGGAGAACATTCTGCTGGCCTGCAAGCATCGCTCACAGCCATGACTGGTTTGGCAGTGGGTGCAGTAATGGTGGTGGGTGGCATTTCTTTAGGGGGCCATACGGCGCCTCCATATCTTGCCAAGAGTAGCCTGACATGCCAATTATGGTAGCGCAAGATGGATCCTCAGACCCCTTGGGAGAGCGGCATTATGCTGGTGGCGGTTAGCCCTGTGTTCCTCCTAAATGCATGAGCAATGCCATACTTCATGTGGCCTGAGTGGGTGTCAGCAGTTCTTGCAGACAAGCATTATGTCAATGGACTGGCCTCGCCCGTTCCCCAGACTCTGAATCAACAATCACATCTGGACATCATGTCTCACTCCATCCCACCAATGCCCATAAATTGGCACCACAGACTGTCCGGAGTTGGGGGATGCTTTTAGTCGGTGGTGGGGAGTGAGAATCCTCCGGATGGACCAATTTGTTTAGGTAAATATGAAACACCTAAACAGGTATTTGGTTAGAAATATATAACCGAGATAGACAATTTTTAATACTGTGCTGGCTTTAAGGGAATGCAAGAGCATGCAATTGGTGTGGCTTTCTCAAACAGCCATAAAGATGGATGGCAGAAAACCCTGGTTTGTCTTCGTGCTGAGTCTCAGAAGAGAGCGTGAGTGTATGCTTTTATTTCGCTTCTGTGGAAAGTATTGCAATTGGCTTTCCATTTTTTCCATAATTGACTGAATTATTACTGGATTTATATGTAAGTCTGATACTTAACCTGTTTTTGACAAGTCTGGACTTTGTTCACTGGAATATCGCCTGGATTGAAAAACTGACTGATTAAACCTGTGAATGATTTTTGGACTGCCTATGTTAAACTTCCACTTAAAGCGCTTTCTGGAAGTAAAAACTTCAATTAACTGTAGCAGTGTATGCAGTGTAACTGAGTGTGTATTTATTCCACAACACTACTCTTAATACGTTCCCTGTATGCGCTCATTCTCCTAAAGGGAATTTACCTCAAACAACCATCCGCCCACCGTCATACAGGAAGCATGCTGCAGGCATTGTAGGGAGGTCTACAGGCTACATCATGGAGGCCACAACACACCTATTGGAGGCCTCGGCAATTTTTGACTTGTTTAAGGACATTACACTCAAAGTTGGATCAGCCTCATCAGTATTTTTTTTTCCACTTTAATTTTGGAGTGTGCAACCTCTAACCAAATCCAGACTTTCCAATGGGGGTTCTAAATTTGATTTCGCATTAGAATTAATTTTTGTGTGGATTTTGTTGTGAGGCACATTCAACTATGTTAATGAACAAGTAATTTAATAAAGAATACTTTCATTAATTCAGATCTAGGGTACCTTATTTTTTTGTGTCCCTTTATTTTTTTGAGCAGTGTTATATATTATCCAAACCTTACTTAACACAATGTACACATGCTATAATACATACATAAATAATATACTTGCAACACATACATACGATATACGTGTGTCCGTTATATATATATATATATATACATAGCATATATTATATATATATATATTATATATATATTTATATATATATACATATACATATACATATACATATACATATAACATATACCATATAACATTATAGCATAATACATATACATATACATATACAGTCTATACATATACATATACAATATACATATACATATATATATATATATATATATATATCTATTATATATATATATATATATATATATATATTACATATTTGTTTTCTTGAGGTTTTCAGCGAGTATTTGTATGTGGATCTTTTGGGTTATTGGGTTTCTCCCACGTAGAAATTGGAAGTATCTAGGAACGTTTCGATGAAGTCTCATTCATCATCTTCAGGCTTGTTTCTTCCAGCTCTGTGCTTCTCAGAGTAATGTGAGGCTTGCAGCTGCTTCTTCTTTTAACTGCTAGTGGGGGTGTGACTTGATTGGGTGGGGTTTGGCTGTGTTCTGATTGGTAGGAGGTGGCTGTGTTCTGTTGGCTGGGGGTGTGGTTCTGCTTAGATGGGGACTTGGTTGTGCTCAGGGTTAGTCCTTACTTGCTGGGGGATTTGAGGCTGGTGAGCTGTGATCTTGTTGTTTGGCTTCGTGTTTGGTGGTCGTGCCTAACATCTTCATGGTGGGTGTCAGTTGCTTCTTGTATGGGTCAGAGTGGTTTGAAGCGGGTAGTGGTGCAGCTGCAGTATGGCTTCTTTTGGTTCGTGGTTTGTCTCCTGTGTGGGTGTGAGTCTTTTTTCCTGCGATGGAAGTGTGGTGCGTAACTATCTTGTGTTGGCAACTTTGTGGGTGTGGGTCTGATGTCATTCCTTCATGTTTAGGTACTCGTTATTAATGAGGGCAGGTTTCCCAAATGGTTGGTAGCGGGAAGGTATCATCTCGTTTATTCATGCTGTGTGGGCGTTTTTCTATCTTCTATGCTTTCTCTGATTATTCTGTTGTTGAAGTGTTCGGTTTTGGGCAGATAGTTTTCTTGGTATTTTTAAAGTCAATTTCATGTCCTGTGGCCTTTGAGGTGTTGGACAGGGTAAGAGGTGGTCAGTTCTTCTTTTTTTGATTGAGTTCTTGTGTTCTTCAATGTGTTGCATCTAATTCTTCCTGTTAGTTTGTTTCCTATGTATGTGGGTGGGGCAGGCAGTGCAAGGGATTTCGTATACTCCTTTGGTTTTCTAACTACAATTTTGTCTTTAGGGTTTTCTTAGGATGGTGGATATTTTTCTGTTTGTGGCGGGGGGAATGATGTTTTAATTGTTTGTGTTTTTGGAGGATCTTCACTGATTTTGTCTGTAGTGCCTTTTATACATGGGAGGAGGGCTTTGCAATTCTCTTGTTCTCTGTCTGCTTTTTGGTTGGGGTTTTCTTTTTGGATAAGGTGGGTAATCTTCTTATTTTGGGAATCGCATTGGCTGAAGTACATTAGTGAGAGTGTGGTAGTTTAGAGTTTTATAGATGTTTGTTCTCACTTAAGCATTTTGTCTGGCGTGGTGCCTTGGCTACGGAATTGATCTAGTGCTGGTGGTGGTGTGAGAGTGCATGTAGATAGCAGTTTGTAATGTGTTTATACTTATGGACTAATGGTGTGCATCATGGGGCTTGGTTTTTTGTATACTAAGACATCTAGAGACGGGAATCCTGCATTACCCTTCTGTTTCCATGGTGAATTGTGAATTTTGGGGTGTAGGCTGTTTGAAGGTGTGTGAGGAGATTGTTTCAGTTTTTCTTTCCGTGTGGGCAGGATTATGAAGGTGTCATCTACGTTTGGGAGTTTGGGTTTGTGGATCATATTTTCCTAGAGCCTGTGTTTCAAAGATGTTATAGAGAGGTTTGTGATGAAGGTGAGAAGGGATGATCCCAATGGGTGATTTCTTATTTGTATTGTATTTTTGATCCAATATAGCATGGATCGCTTGTAGCTTTGGATGGAAGTGGTTGTGTATAGGATGTAGCTTGGGGGGTTGTATTTGTTTTGGATGGCTGATCACAAGGCTTCTTTTTATAGGCACTTGGGTGAAGAGGGATATGACATCGCCAGCTCACTAGTAGGTCACATGGGTTTGTAAAGTTTTGTTTCTTTATGATATTCAAATGAACTGGAAATGAGTTCCTTAACCTGTGAGTTGATGGATTCTTGCATAAGGTTAGTTATGTTTGGCGAGTTTTGTAGCGGATGGACTAATGGAGCTGACTATTGGTTACAAGGTGGGGTTGCCTTCTTTGTGTATCTTGGGGAGATAGCTTAGGGCTCTGGATGATTTTTCTCTGGGTATTGATTCTTTTGCTGGAATTTCTTCACTGATGGGGGAGGCTTTTAATTTTGGATCTGGTGGTTTTTTTCTAGAGTGAGTGGTGGGGTCAGTGTTTAGGGGTTTGTATGTGGGGTTTTTGGAGTAGGTTTGGGTTAAACTTGGTTTTGGTATGTCAGATGTATTCATAACACTATTGGCATTGCCTTGTGTGCTGGTTAGGAATTATTATGCTGGTGTCTTCCTTTCAAGGTTTAAGTAGTGCAGTTTTGTTCTTCTTTTGGATAAGTTGCTTTTGGGTGGTTTGCTAGTGCTAGAGGATGTTGGTGATTTCGAAGTCTGATTCTGTTAGCATGCAATCAGGGTTTGGTTTTGGTCAGGCTGGTTTCAACTCGCATAATGAAGGTTTCTGTGGGAATGTGTTTGGGAGAAACAGCAAAGTTGAATCTTTTCGAAAGAGCATTGGTTTCGGCCTGCAGTGAGGATCTTGTCTTGGAGATGTTGGTGCACTGTTTTTTTGTTTTCATGTGTGCTGTGAGGGGGGAGGAGTTTTGTTTCTGGTGTTTGTTGTATGTTTTCTGAGTTTTGTTGGTAAGTGTGTCTGTCTTGGAAAGGTGTCTTGTGTTTTCAGCTCTCCAGAACAGCAATAGTTGGTTTGGATTTGTCCAAGTAAGGGGTGAAATCTTGTTTGGCTTAGTCTGAGGTGAAGTGTGAGAGTATCTTTTGCTTGATTTGGTCTAGGAGGAATCTTTTTTGTGTGAAATTCATTTTTAATAAGGGCGCATTCTGTTCTTTTTTAAGGTGATGACACGAACCAAACGAAACCGCAGAAGCCAATACTGCATGCGCTGCAACCCTACCGCTTGCAAACCCCTCTGACGCCATACAAGAAGCAAACTGACACCCACCATGAAAGAATGTGGCACAACCACGAACACGAAGCCACACAGATCACAGCTCACCAGCCTCAATCCCCCCAGCAACTAGACTAACCTGAGCACAAACAGCCCGCCACCTAAGCAGAACATCACCCCCAGGCCAATCAGACACAGCCACCCCTAACAATCAGAACACAGCCAAACCGCGCCACCCAATCAGTCACCGCCCACTAGCAGTTAAAAGGAAGAAGCAGCTGCAAGGCTCACATTACTCTGAGAAAGCACAGAGCTGAAGAAACAAGCCTGAAGATGATGAATGAGACTTCATCGAAACGTTGCCTAGATACTTCCAATTCTACGCGGGAGAAAACAGCATTTTTAACCAAACAATTCAAATAAAGAAAAATCTACATCAAATGGAACTTAATGTTGCACAGTCAGATCTCATCAATTAAATTTGTCTTGTAACAGCAACATGAATTATTCTTCGCACAGATGATCCACATAATATGGGGAGCAGCAGCAAAATATTTCAGACGATTGAATAAACAATATTTGCTTGCAAAATTACTGATTAATTACTAAAGAACAACATAGGTACTTTCTTTTTGAAGTTTTGATGTTGCAGATACATGACCTCTACATGAAGAAACGAAATAAAATTCTTTTTTACCCATTGCATTTACTGTTGTTTTTTTTCATCTGGAATTGTCTCTTTTTCAAGGAGGCGAAAAGGAAAGTGATAACAGAATAACCTAGCTTTCTTTCATAATTCCAATTTTCAGAGAGATTATGCTGCATAGTGTCAGGCTTCTCTGGGAGCCATAAAGCTCTGGACACAGCCCATAAAATCACTTGTATGCAGAGAGGAAAAAAAATTAAAATCATGAAAGAGCTCCATGGTATTGCAATGCAATCCCCACCCCCCGCATGCATAATTGCTTTTCATATAGGTATGGAAGGGAATGTGCTTACAGCATAATGCTGCAGTCCTCCTTTTGACAAAAACAAGGAGATCTTGTGGATGTCTCAATACAGAAATCCATCAAAATATAATTTTTAATGTGACCACAGACAGACTTAAGCAACAACCTCATGAATTGCAATTAGATTAAATGTTAATTAAATTAGAAGACATTGCATATTACATTTTTAACTTGGCCTCCCTTTGCTTTGTACAGCTCCCAATATATAAATCAAAGGCCAATTGCAGCTTTCAATCTGATGGCTCTGCAACTGTAAATACTGTAATTTTCAGAATATTTTGGAGTGATTTTTAAATATTATTTTCCAAGTCAGATGATTGGAAAGATGCCTTCTTCAAGGTTAAAAAAAAGTCTTTTTCAAAGCTTAAAAACACAGTTCACGTACCAGGGTAAGCGACTCCCTCCAGCTTCATAACCTAAGGTGAAGGATAGACTTCATTTTGGAAGTCTGAGTTCCTGTGGAGACTGTGGCAGGATTCTTCACAATCATCCATCATGGGAGTTTGTCCCTGTCATGTAGGTTCAAAATATATGAATTTCCTATGGACACTTTCCCTTCTCTATAAGATGAACAGCTGAGTGTAAGAATTGAGGCACAGATATTGGGTATTTTTGAGTTGCTCCTTGGAGGAAGTATAGTAGATTATAACGGAGCATTTGCAGTTTTGGTAATGAAGTCACTGTACATTTGTGAGATAAAGAAAAATGCAGAGCTTGAAAAGAAATTCTAAAACTTCTAAAGACATGGCTATTCAATAAATTAGTGGCTATGGTCAGAAAAAGAAAAGAAGGAAGGAAGGAAAGAAAGAAAAAGAAAGAAAGAAAGAAAGAGAAAGAAAGAAAGAAAGAAAGAAAGAAAGAAAGAAAGAAAGAAAGAAAGAAAGAAAGAAAGAAAGAAAGAAGAGGCAGGCAGGCAGGAATTGGGGTAATGGATAACAAAAAAAAGATGTCATCATAGTGCAAATATCTGAATACTCAGCATATCTACCATTTACACTGGCAATAATACATGTGTTCCAGTGACAAGGACCCCTGAAAAGGCAGCATGAAATTATTTACATAATTCACACTCTTACATACATCCAATATCCAAACTTTTTTTTGGAAAAGGTAGTGCTCTCATTCTCTACCCCTTTCTCACAGTATCATAAATAATCTCTAACTTCTCTTTGAATAATAAAATCTTCCCCTGGCTGTTCATTAGAAGTTTATACTTTAAATTATTGTTACTGCTTAAAACTGAAACTCAGTTTATGAGGCATGATAAACTGGTTTTATCCTTTTTGCGCAGTTTTTAAAAGTGTCCTTACATTAATTACCCCCTTGTACTACTGTTGGGCTGAACGATGTAATGTGTATTTAATGGTTCTCAATTTATGTTCATTTTAAAGTAACTTCATTATTTACTTCATTACAGAAGACTAAGAATGACATTTTGTACAAATCCTCTCACTTGTATATACTGTAAAAAGAAATGTGTTCTTTTGAGGTGAAAATGGAAATCCTTTAAGCCTTCTGTAAGGTAACTTTATCATGGTTGAAAGTAAACTCAAATTCTTTCATAAGAGAGAGAGTCAAATTCAGTGTTTATTTTATTTAAGTGTGGTAAAGAATTTGCATACATTAAGTAGAAGCAGGGGTGGGATTCTACCAGTTTGCACCTATTGACTAGAACCGGTTGTTAACGTTCTAAGCAGTTCGGAGAACCGGTTGTTAGAAGAAATTACTGGCCTAATCCTGTAAGGAAGGCAGGAAGGAAACATTCTGGTGTTGCTTACAGAAACTGCCTCTCTGTTAACCCTTATTACATTCTTGGCAGGACTAGACTTCCTGTCTCAGAAACTTCTCTGGAGTTTTTTTCCTTCCTTTTCTGGTACTTTGCTTGTGTGGAGTGACCATTGAAAGTTAAAATGACACTGAAAAAAGTGACATGACCATTTTTCACACTTAGGACTGTTGCAGCACCCCCACAGTCATGAGAGGCCAGGTGAGGAGATGTGTGCCTCGATACGAGTGATATTGAGTTGGCCACGCCCAGCCAATAACATGACCACCAAGCCATGTCCACCCAGTCACATGACCACCAAGCCACACCCACCACCTAAGCCATGCCCACAGAACCAGTTGTTAAAAAATTTGAATCCCACCAGAAGGCTTCCTTGGTAAGGAATTGTTTGGGATCCAGAGAGGCTGCCACATGAAGAAGGAAGAAAGAAGAAACCCATAATAAACCCATCTCCCATATTGTATTAAGCATTCCCACCTTCCAGATTAGATATTTTCGGGAACTTTACAGGGAAATAGAATAATTAAAAATGATTTTATATTTCCTTCAAGAATTAACAGTATCAACAGAGGGCAGAAAAAGAGAGAGAGAAAAACATCAAGATAGTGACTGTGAACGTGCATCAATATTGCACGCATGTACAAAACAGAGGTGGTATTCAGCAGATTCTCACTGGTTCTGGAGAACCGGTAGTTGAAATTTTGAGTAGTTCAGAGAAGTGGCAAATACCACCTCCAACTAGAGATTTTACAGTATCCTTCCCCTGCCATGCCCACAGAACCAGTAGTAAAAAAATTTGAATCCCACCACTGGTACAAAAGTATAGTGCTTTGGTCATGCTGCCTCTTCAACTTGCCCTATCTGGCCTGGTATATCCAATATAAATACAGAAAGAGCTAGACTTGAAAACAAAACACTCCTGATCAAGAACATGAGACTAATTCAAAGGAATAATTCTATGGGAACGGCGTTTCCTGAAATACCCTGGCTCTATTCTGAAAGTCATAACCAATAATTTAAAGATTGAGTTTACACTATAAATAACTTGTTTTTTTCTCAAAAAATCAGTTAAGATGCTTTATCTGTATGTTGTCAATACATATTCTAAAAAGTAACATACAATTCAGAATCCAATATGTTGCCATATTTATTGTCCTGTTGTTATTATTACTGTTAGTTTAAGTTGGTGTTTCCATTTCTTTAATGGTCCTTTGAGTCATTTTTTAAATTCCAGGCAAGAATATGGACAAGACTTTGCATTTTTCTTGGCAAAATTTCAGAATCTTGCTTCCTAGGGTTGAGAGAGATGATTGGTCCAAAATTACCCAGTTGGCTAAGGGAAAAACTAGAATTCATATTCTCTGGTTTCGAGCCTAATACCACTACAGAAAATTGGATCTATTGTTATTTCCAGTAAAATAGCTTAAAAACTAGTTAGTTTTCATCTCTGGCATGATTTCATCTAGAAAAGTGATATTTCTTCTTAGCCTCAATTGCTGCTTTGAAAAAAGAAAACAACTTTCAGAATGGTATATGTATGTATGATGAAACTTGTGCCTCTGTTCTTGTATTATAGGTAAGTAGGTATTACAGCTAGGGCTAGGCAGAGTTAAGGGCAAGGTAACCATATTGTTAAGTACATCATGTATTAAATAGGGAAGGATGGTTAAACCATATGACCTGAAAAACTTTATTATCATGTTTGGTATATGATTATACAATCTAACTAGGAATATTGAAATTATTATATCAGAGTTTCTTGAAGCCATACCTTCCAGCATTCTCTGATTTATTTTGTTTTTTGGGTTACTGGTTGCCATTTTGAAAAGTATTTTTAAAAAGATATTACTACTTAATTTCTCCAACCTTGTACCCTCCAGCTTCTGGTAAGGTCATAAGAGCACAGAAAATTGTATTAGGTACTATGCACAGGATTTTCAAGCATGGCAATTAAGAACAGATACGTTTAAATGTCAGAGCAATTTCTAACCACTGAGCTTGCCATCTGTAACTCCACTCGATTAATATATGTAAATCGGTTTGCTGGGGTGGAAGAGACAGATATAATCATAGATGAATGCTAATAAGCATCTTCAACAGCCCAAGTTATATCTAGTTTTTATCATTTGAGTGGACTCAGTCATAAACATAACCTACAGAGGCTACAGAGGAATTGCAGATGTTCTGAACCATGTGATAGAAAGTATAACTTTAAACTTTTTTTTCTGAGTTAGTAGTGATATCAAGAGGCAGAACAGAATAGTAAAGTATTGTCATATCTATCTAGGTGACATATTAGAATGTCTACTGAATTGGTTGTAACTCACTGTCAGTTTATTGTGACTCATAAGCTTGCACTGTTGTACTGATACTACTTGTAGCATTGGACAGTAATGATATGAGTAAGGGTGCATTATAAAATTGTTCTCAATTTTCCAGGTTTGTGTATGGGGGAATATTTCAGGATTTTGTTTAGCTGTAAGATTTTATTACTCTATTTTAGGTCTTATCATATGGAGAGAGCAGAGACAGACAGACAGACAGACACACAAACATACACACACACACACACACACACAGAGAGAGAGAGAGAGAGAGAGAGAGAGAGAGAGAGAGAGACNACACACACACACACACACAGAGAGAGAGAGAGAGAGAGAGAGAGAGAGAGAGAGAGAGACTTATGTTGGCTGGTGAATTCTGGGAGTTGTAGTCCATATATTAAAAGGCTCTGAAATTGAGAAATCCTGCTCTATACAGACCTAACCTTGGTATGATAAAAAAAAAGCTTTTAGGACAATTGTATCCATTAGACTGACTATCAGATTAATTGTTCCCAATACTCCTATCCATGCTACCTGTTTATTTTTCCTAAGTTCTCCCAAGTTTAGGAGATTCTAAAACATGAAAATGGTGGCTTCCAATAACCTGGCAGTGATAACAGTTCTTGGTGCGTGCTTGTTAGCTTATGTTGCTATGGGAAAAACCAGCCAATGAGAAGGTTTACTGCTTCAACTTGTAGTCTTCTAAAACCTTTGAGTGTCAGGATTAGGTCTCATATAGTATAAGGAGAAAAGAGGAAGCCGAAAATGGAACAATTTATAGAAGAAAAAGAGGAAGATAGCAGAGTTGACAATGAAAAGTACATCTTAAAAGGTAAAGGTAAAGATCTCCCCTGTCCAGACATGTTTAACTCTAAGGAGTAGTACTTATTTCTGTTTCTTAGCTGAGGGAGCCAGCATAGTCCGAAAACATTTCCACATGACTATATGCCGAGGCACATGGAATGCTGTTACCTTACCACTGAAGTGGTACCTATTTATCTACTCACATTTTCATGCTTTCAAACTGCTAGATGTACTCAATGAGTAATCCTTAATGGGTCTAAGTCTACATGGAGGGAAGTAAGTAGTGGGGTGCCATAAGGTCTTAGGTCCAGTACTCTTCAATATCTTCATTAATGACTTAAGCCCAAGTCACACTGAACCAATGGATGCAAAGAGGATGTAAAACGAACAAAAAACCTTGCCATCCATTCAAAAACGTGATGTACTCACTGCCTCCGTTTTGCTTCCTCTCTATCCGTCCAGCA